>CAJNIZ010007202.1:47303-68726 GCA_905231905.1 Symbiodinium pilosum
AGGATAAGCCCAGGATAAGGGAGCTTCCTACATGTACCGAGATAAATTTGGAGGGGTCCGCAAACTAGAAAATGTGCAGCCGTTTTAGGGGGGATGGGTTGCGGGGAGGGGCGGGTTGAGGCCCCCGTCTGCATAATATTCCCGTGTTTGTGGCTGCGTTACTTCTGACCGAATTGTGCACTGGCCAGTCGCCGCGCCAAACAAAACCTTTCTTAAATGCTCCCCGGCTCCCATGCTTATCCTATGGCTATCCTATGCTTATCCACAAAACCCCAACTCTCTTCTTATCCTATGCTTATCCTATGCTTATCCATAGCTTATCTTATGATTATATGATAAGGTAAGGATAAGGCAACCCCCCCCCCTCACCCCCTCCCCCCACTTCATGATGGAGAGTAGAACCAGTCATGAGACTGACTAGTACACCTTGGGATATCTCAAAACGAAAAGGAAAGATCAATCCCCCAGCGCTACCTGAAGCATCAATGCCAGCGTTGAGAAATGAAGAAGAAGCAACAAAGCCTACAGTGGAAACTGAGGACAGGAATCAAGCTCACTCTGAAGTGACCAAAGACTCCACAACAGCGCAACCAGCGCCAGTTACTGAAAGGTTGTCAGAGGAAGTTGAGAGAAATGGTACCATGTTGATTGATGCCCCTCAGCCATCCATTGATCACATGAACACCTTTGGCGGCGCCTTCCATTCCACCTCAGTGAGGAACACTGACTCATTGATCAAGAATGGTGTTTGCCAGTCGAACGAGCTCAGCTACGCCGGCCGCGGTCGCCTATCAGTCCACTTTGGAGTGTTTGCGTCTTGAGACAAGCGCAATAGGACGACCAAGACCAGAATGTGTGGTGATGATGAAGAAGCTCTGTTGGTACTTTGTGTTCCATCGCAAGTTTTTGCTACAGTACGATGCGATGATCACAGAGAATGGTGCCATTTTGGTGTTGAAGATCATTCCGTTTGATCAAATTCGAGAAGCTTGGATATGTATCCCTTTCCGGCGCACGCGCTACTCTTTCAGAGACGGCAGGAAGTGATCACGTTTTCGCTTCCCTGAAAAAGGTCCTTAAGCTCCGTTTTCACTTTGTTGAAACCATGTCATGTTTGGGAAGCATTGGGTGGGGCAACGGGCAATGTAGAGTTGCTCTTGCGTGTTAGCAGTCATGATGTGAGACATGTGCGTGTTAGATCTCTGGACAGCCAGACTCCGCGACACGTCCAGGTCCGGGTTTGGGGTTGTGTTCAAGGGCCCAGGCTTTGATCTTGTCCTTTGCTTTGGGTTGTTGTTCTGTAGCGTAGATCCTCTCGTAACTGAGCCATGGCGTGTGTGTGGTCGACGGCAATCCCACCTGTGTCGGTGGTTGCCTTCCTCTGCGAGCTGGTAATCACGACTGACCAACCAAACGAAGGTCACGCGCGGAGGATACGAGAGTACGGCAGATTTCAACTAAGACAGCAATTGCTTGCGAAGGTAAGGATACGCGTTCTTATACATTCGTATAACGAAGATGCTGCAGATCTTGATCACAACGACTTGTTTGTCGAGATGAAGCCTATAGGCTCACCGGAAAAGTTTTCAAGAAGTTTCTGAGCTGCGTTAGAAATTGTGTGGTTGGATTTGTATCCTCCACCAGCGGTGAAGAGCACTTCCTGAGAGTTCAGTTGCATGCCTGGTGTTTAGTTTACTCGCAGTGTTGATTATTCTGATTGTGGGTTTCAACTTGATCAAGCAGCAATGGCGCAAGTTCCACATAGCCCTTTGCCTAGCCCGCGGAATAGCCCGCAGGCCAGTTTGCAACTGAAGAAAATTTATTGTGGATGCTTGACGTGATGCAGCAGTCTGTGTCTGCCGGCTCTGCCGTAGCTAGCAACACCAGCCTTGGTGCAAGGGATTTATCCAAGGTGCTCCCGTCTTTTCTCGCAAGACTAGGGAGGAGGAGCTAGTTCCTTGGCCCGCTTGGGGTTGGGAATTTGAACAGTACCTGTGCACCCTTGACAAACAGTTTCAAAAAGAGTTCAAGCGCGTTAAATTAAGGAGCGCCCTAAGGCTCCCTTGCCATCGGCCAATCATTCAGGAGAAGAAGCTGATAGGTCCCGAATAGTATATGGTTTGTTGCCATCTCTCCCCAATGATCGCTTGAAGCGTGTGCTGAAGACAGTTCCCGAAGGGAATGGTTATGAAGCGTATGGTCAGATCAGTTTGGACCTCAAGCCTTCTTTCCGTGCTCGTGCGTTGGCGTTGGTGCAGATGATCCACAGTTGGGTCTTTGACAACAAAAGTGGACTGTTTAGCCGCGTCCTCAGGTTAGAGCAGGCCATAGGTGATTATGACACCGTCGCAAGTTCTCCAATGCCCGATGATCAAAAGGTAGCATCCTTACTCAGGTGCCTCAGCGGCCAACTCAGGCAGCGTGTGAATATCATGATGGAAAATTCATGGACGTATGACACGTTGCGTTCAGTTGTTGCTCGTTACGATGCCTCTTAAAGTAAGTGGGGAGCTTCTGTTGCAGCAACGTTTGGCCTGAGTGAAGGTGAGGCAGGTACCTTTCAAGGTTGGCCTACTCCTATGGAAATTGATCGCCTTGGAAAAGGGAAACGTGGAAAGTCCAAAGATGGTAAGGGTGGCAGAGGAAAGTCTGAAGGCAAGAAAAGTAAACGTAAAGTCAGGAAGGGTTAGGAAGGTAAGGGTAATCAGAACCCTAACGATAACCTTGCAGCTGACAAAACCTGCCATACTGCGGTAGGACAAAAGTTCGCCGCGCAGGCTGACAATGCAGTGTGTGCGGCTGGGGCAACCCTTTCGCCCCGTAGACTCCTAGCGCAGGCGCTGATAAGTTTATTCCCGGATCGTAATTACTCCGCCACGCTGGCCACGTAAAACGGACCTTCTGCCCTGGAAATCTCTCCGTGCTGAAACATGGCAGTATGCTCATGAGATATACCTTGGTGTGTCGAAGCTTTGAAACTTATGTCCTGGTGATGTACTTGCCAGCGGAAAGGTCACTTTGCTCGTGACTGTTGGCTTCCGAAGAAAGTTCAGCAAGTTGAAGGTTCTCAGTCCAATGAACCAGCGTAACCAGGGCCACCAGCAAGTAGAGGTTCCAATGAAGGTGGCAATCTCAATCCGAAGTGTAAGCCAGGTGCAGAGTCACAGGTGAGAAGACTTGCTCTGGATCTTGATGATTTCAATGATGTCTCTGGTGACCAAGTTCGAGCCATTCAGGTCACTGATCCTGATGATGGTGAAAGCAGAATGTTGTGTGTGTGTGTGTGCGTTGTGACCTACGGTCCAATTGCATCGTGCAATTCCACTAAATGGATAAGCCCGGGTATCTGCTTTTCAAAGAGCGCGTCCAATTGCGGACAGTGTATGGCGCCCCATGTCGACAAGTGTCCTGGATTTTCTTCCAGCGCAGCAAGCAGCGCATGCGCAGGGCATGATGTTGAACCCACAAGCTGTGCATGCCCTGAGCGTAGAGGAGAAACAGCAGACAGTGAATGCTGTGGGCATTGGACAGGGGCATCGTGTGGTGACACAAGCTTGATGCAGAGAGCATGGAGTTGTGTCAGATGGTTGATGTCGAAATGTTGCGTTTACCACAATGCGGCGTTGAGTGACACAACTGTGAACACTAGTGTTCCATGTGAGGTTGGACACGCTCGTGCACTCACGACTCACGCATGATGATGAGCTTGGCGCAGAAATTGAGTTCACTCCTGATTCAGGGGCAGATGCGTCATGCCTGCCGCCCAGCTTCCAGTGGATTGGAACGTCGACCGAAGCAGATTATGGCGCGTGTTCAGATGCACAAGGAAATCCATTGCGCGTCAGTGGGGCCCGTCACTTTTGCAGATCAAAGGCATGATTGCAGTGGAACAATCCCAGAAACATTCCTTGTTGCTCCTTCAGTTGGTACGCCTCACCTTGCCGTTGGAAAGTTGTATCTGGCCGGTTTTGGTGTTGAGAACTTGGGCAATGGTGAAATGTACCTTAGCAGCCCTAACAATGACTTCAGAGCTCGCGTCTATCTGAAACATACCACAAGAGGGTTGATGAACAGGCGGGGAGTCGGGAAGCTTAGACACATCAGCGGACGACTACTTTGGCTCCAGGATTTCATCAACAAGCATCATCATGCAGTCTTGCGTGCTGTACCTACTCTCACCAATCCTGCCAACCTTGCGACCAAGTCCTTGTCAAGCCAGCGCGTCAAATGCCTATGTTATAGCCTTGGTATGCGTAGAGAGTAAGATGGATTTGAGTTGGTAGGAAGAGATGACTTTGAAGAACAGAGGCAGCGCATTGAAGCAAACAAGTTTTTGAAGGCCATTCGCAGATCAAGTGCATGCGACGCTAGCGCGTTGGAAGTGATGGCTGCGTTTCTTCAGCTATTTGGAGGAAGTGATGGCTGCGTTTCTTCAGCTATTTGGAGGTGGGGCTACGGAAGATGAACAGCGCGCCGAGGGTCAACCGTCCCCAGTGGCTGAAGATGGTCAGATCACAGCGTTCAGCTTTTTGATTGCCCGCGTTGCCGTTATGTTTGGTGCCTGTCTGATTTTTCTCTGGGTTATAAGGTTTAGCAACCTTGTCTTCACCCTAACTCAGTGGTTTCTTACGCTGTTTAGGGCAGATGGTGCAGTGCAGCAAGATGATGAGCTAGATAATGAGCAGGATGCTTTGCCCGATCTTGAAGATGTTGCTGAAGGTGCAGATGAAGGTGAACCTCATGATGTACCGCCTGAGGAAGATGATGTATCTTCAGAAGATCCGTTGAGAGATCACAGCCCACGAAGCGTGGCAGAGATCCTTGGTATTTCTCCTCCGCTGTCGCGGGGTAGTGAACCATCAGAACAGCCAGCGCAGCCTGATCAAGAACCTGATGATCCTTCTCAAGATGATCCTGAGCCTGCGCAAGATGCACAAGATGATGGTGATGGCCACGATGGAAGGAGAGTTGTTCCTTTGCGTCAGGTGGGGCCGCCTCTTGGTGGACCGCCGCTTGGTGCTGAGCAGCCTATTCCTTTGAGGTACAGATGCGATGCGTTTGTTTGGATTGCTCCAGTGTCAGGGCGAAGTTTCCATATTGCGCATGATTGTGATGGACTTCGACAGGCTGACTATGGATGGGTGCCATCGCGAGGTTGTTTTTCTTGGTGTTGCCTCGAGGGGTAGGCGCAGGGTGACCCATGACAAGGAGCATGACCGATTGATGATGGCGAAAGAGCACGTGGCCATTTTGGGCAGCTTGCAACTCGGTACGGACATCTCTGCTAGATATGCTCGCATGTTTGTGTTAAGAACTGCTTGCTACGGTTGGGTTGGTCGCTTGCCGCCTTGTCGAACAAGTTGTGGGCCGTGGTTAAACGCGGCCAGCGTGTCGCGTGGATGGCAAACACGTGGCTCTGAGCTGCTGTGACTGGGGCCAAGAATGACTTGGATTGCGTCACTGCGAGCTCTCTTTTTTGGATTGTGTTTTGTATGGCCAGGGATCATGGTTGTTCATGGGAGGCCAGACCTGGTAGTCCTGTGCCCGAGTTGCGCAAGTGGATGAGGAAAAAACGGGCGGGCGGAGCATGCCCCTGGAGGTGGATGCGTGATGGTTTGAATTTGCAAATCCGTGGTAATGTGAATCTTCACAGTGACAGACAGATGCATGTTTCCGGTGATGGTTCGCATGCTTGGGCTTGGGGTCGTTTTGTTGAGTCCGAGAGGCACGAGCTTCGTGATCTGCAAGGCGTACGTGTCCAGGATGTCCTTAAGAGGGGTCAGGACCGTATTCGCCGTTTCATGCAGAATCCTGCTTGCCGGAGTGTTGGCCTTGGTGCGGTCGTGAGTCCTGCTTGGTTTGGCAAGGTGGTTGACAATGTTAGCGATCGTTGCTTGTGGTGCGGATATTTGGATTCCTGGTCGCAGGTTGCCTGGTTTTCTCCGCGTAGTGAGTTGTCGAATGCCCGGTCTCCTGTCCCGGCCGACTTTCTCCATAGGATGTTTGGGTGGGTTGCCAAGGGCGAAAGGTCATGCGTGCTTCCCTACTTGGGCCAAGTGAATAGTTATATTTGGACCAAGAGATAGGCTAGAGGGATTCCTGAGGTTGTTGTTGTGATGTCTCGCCTTTGCAGTGAGGGTCGCAACTTCCGTTGGTTGCGCTGTGCCCTTTTTGTGTGCAGCGAGTCAATCGGGGTGCCCTGTCCGTTTGGGGGTTGCTGGCACTGGAACAAAGCTAAATACATATATATGAAGCTGAGTTTGAGTCCGGCCGAGATGTGTCAACGTGAAATTGTTTTTCTTGGTACTGCTTCGCGGGGCGGACGCTGGGTTAGTCATGACAAGGAGCATGACCGTTTGATGACGGCAAAAGAGCGCATGGCCATTCTTCGCCAATTATGCTCGCATGTTTGCCCTTAGCGTCGCTTGCTACGGTTGGGTTGGTCGCCTGCCGTCCTTGAACATTTCAAACAAGTTGTGGGCCGTGGACAAACGCGGCCAGCGTGTTGCTTGGATGGCTAGCAAATGGCTCAGAGCTGTTGTGACGGGGGCCAAGAACCCTTTTGATTGCGTTACTTCGTGCTCTTTTTTTTCGTGTGGTTTTTTGTTTGGCCAGGGACCATGGTTGCTCTTGGGAGGCCCGGCCTGGCAGTCCTGTTTACGAGTTGCGCAAGTGGATGAGGAAAAGAGGGTGGGAGGAACCTGCCCCTTGGAGGTGGACGCGTGAGGGCTTGAATTTGCAAATCCGTGGTAATGTGAATCTTCACAGTGACAGACAGATGCATGTTTTCCGTGATGGTTGGCGCGTTGGCTTGGGGTCGTTTTGTTGAGTCCGAGGGGCACGAGCTCCGTGATCTGCAAGGCGTTCGCGTCCAGGATGTCCTTAAAAGAGATTGGGGACCGCATTCGCCATTTCATGCAGAATCCTGCTTGCCGGAGCGGTTGGCCTTGGTGCGGTCGTGAGTCCTGCTTGGTTTGGCAAGGTGGTTGATAATGCTAGCAATCGTTGCTTTTGGTGCGGTTGCTTGGGGTTGTGGTCGCATATGGCGTGGTTTTGTCGGCATAGCGAGCTGTTGAAGGCCCGGCCCCCTGTCCCGGCCGACCTTCTCCATAGGAGGTTCGGGTGGGTTGCCAAGGGCGATAGGACATGGTCATATTTGGGCTAAGAGGTATAGGGATGCTTGAGCTTGCTTGATTGTTTGGTTTCTGGTGATGTCTCGTTTTTTCCAGCGAAGGTCCCGACCATTTCTGGTTGCGTTGTGCGCTTTCATTGATAGTACAGCGAGTTTAAGTGGTGCCTTGTCCGTTTGGGGGCTGCTGGCACCGGAGCAAACCTAGTTAGAGTTAGCGAAGCTGAGGTTGACAGGCGTTTTCTGCAACTCAGCGATAAAGGCAGCTGAACGTGATCACGAGATGGTGACCCAACTTGATTTATGCAAGGCTCGGCTTGCTTTTCTAGGCTTTGCCAAAATGCCGAGAACAAGAACCGCAGGGCAGCTCCGTGTGTCCGCATCTCAGGTCATTCAAGAGCTTCAACAAAACAAAAAAGGTTTCAAGGCGCTTGTCAAGAGCCTGTTTAAAAGGAGCGTTGTGCTGTGTCGGCTGCTGCGTGCATGCAAGTCATGAAGCTGCAAACTGCGCGTTGGCAGGATTGATGATGCTCACAATGGCTTGATAACCATCTCTGAGTTCGAGAAACATTTCAATGACGAAGCCGTCGCCCAGCTAAGTGTTTCAGACATTACGCAATGTTATGCTGCATCACGGAAACTATATTCAGTTCCGTTTCCGGGAGCACATTCACATATGTACATACAGATACGTATATGCCGAGTATATGTGTGTGCATGCATTTGAAGGCAGGTAAAAGTTTAAGTCCTTTGTCCACGCGCAGTCCGCGTTGATTTGTTGCCTCAGGTCCGTGCTTTCTTCGAGTCATTAGAGATGAATGCTGCGGACACATGGACTTTGTTCGCGAGTTTGGATGCAGACGGTGATGGAGCCATCAGTTTTCGGGCTCTTATGAACTTGGCGTGCTTGAACACCAAACTCCACAAACAAACAGAAGCGAATGATGGCTTTGGTAGACATACGGACGACACACTGTTGGGCTTTCAGTGTCCTGTCCGACAAAGGTTTGGAAGAGTTTGTAGACCGGTGCGTGCAGCTGCATGGTCCAGCCAGAGCAGTGGACTCTCAGAGAAGTTTTGGGGCGTGCACTTTGTAAAGGGTGTGCATTTGGTCAAATCAAGTGGCAAGATGTGACTGATACATATGATTCAAGAAGATCGAACATGCGCACACTGAGGACTTGTACGCGTTAAAGCAAGGCCAAGCTGCTTGTTTGCACCTCCGTGAGTTATCCGGTGTGACACAGGGCACATGGCATCCCCTTTGCGTGTTGTTACTCCGCAAGACTTGTGTGAGAAGCTGCCCACAGCCAGTGCGAGTTGTTGAGGTCAAACTTCGCCACGAGATCCAGAAGGTCTTCGAGTATCAGAAGATGGTCAACTCCAACAAAGTTGGGCAGGTTGGCTCTAGCTGTTTGTTGTATTTGGCAACTAAAAAACCACGCATGGCGGGGCAGGTAACCAGTGCTTGGCCAGCGATGATGCACCATAAGGAGCATGTGAGCTAGCAGCAGAAATGGCAACGAGAAAGTACAGTTTGGAGGCTTCATCAACACTTCGTGCTCGAACAGTCGCTGATCTGCACCAGGCCAAGCTAGCAAGACAGTAATCTGGGGGAACCAGTCCAAGATCTGAGGCCCGAAATCTTAACTGCAGTCTTGGACGTGTGAGCAATGACTAATTCATACTTTGGAAAGCTGAATATGTGACCTAAAAAGGGCTTTCCACCGCACTAAGGCAGCAGATTTTCAGTACATGGTCTCCAGATCAAAATCGGCAAAGTCAGAGGAGGGTGAGCCGCACTTGACAGTATGATGCACACATCGTTTCCAAATGGCATGTCCATTTTCCAAGGATGCGTCTACAGAATACCTTTGTAGTATACATGATGCTTCATAGCTTGCAAAGAAGGAGGCATGGGCCAGACAAAGTCAACGAGTGCTGGAAAGGCTTTGTAAAGCCATTGAGATCTCGCATAGATTCTACTGGAACTCCATACACACCAAACTTGACGATTACACCAAGTACTGGTTTGCCGTAAGAAATACTGAGCCAAAAGAATGCTGCTTTGCTCATAGTTCTGATTTTGGTTCTCTTGGAAATCGTGCCTGCATCTGAGCAGTCCACTACAGGGTCGAGGGGGGTGTCATCAAAGATGCTCACCTCCAAAATCGCATAGCAAGGCATGCTATGCAAAATTAATCACGTATGCGATCGTAGAAAATTTCTTGAATTTGCAACTGATACCGGGCCGGCCTTATTGCTGTTGGAGGTTCATTCTTGTCTATGATAGGACTTTCACGATCTCGGATTTTCATGGGCCATCCAACCTGGAAAATTGCAACAAGTCATAAGCAAGTAGGCGAGGATGCAGAGTGGTATGACAACGCGTCGAGTGGGGAGCTTTCAGGCTGAGATCTTTGATGACCCATGTGGTCAACATCTATGATACCCGTGGAAAAATGAAGTAGAGTCAAGACCAATATCCTCAATTGGGTCCTAGAGGGAGAGTGATTGGTGATGTTTTTCCTAGCTTAGGCTTTCCAGCTTGGGGGATTTTCTCATTGCGTTTCAGAGAGAGGCAACAACATTCCAGGGGCCCTGGCGGGGTGGACACTTCCAATTGCAGACTCGTGTGTTCAACGTGGTTACAAGTTTTTGGTGGCCTCAAGGGCTGAAGAGTTTGCATGGCATGCTGTTTTATCCAAACCTGCAGAAGCTGCTGGCAGCATACAGCAAGCGGCAAGTTTGCATTATCCCGCGTCTCACAGCACCTCGTGAAGGAACTGCCTGTGCTGCCGGTTGGGCGAAAGAAGTGTGAGCTGTTCCCTCCTCTTGGAACGGAAGCAACCAGAACTAGCATAGGCTGCGGCCCAATTCTATCCTCTGAGTTTCTTCTTCTTCCTGTGTTGGGGCAGTACCCAAGGTATTCTGACCTTCCTTTGAACTTGGGCCGTCCTCACGGATTAGCATGCGTGCTGGCTGCTGCTTCCAAGATTGATCTTGACCTCTTGCGATTCCGTTTTAGGCCGGAGTCCGTCAAGAAGGCTGTGAATTTAGACAGCCTGTCTGAACCTTGGAAGCATTTTGGGATGTTGTCACGAAAGCTAGCCGCGACTGTAGCCCCCTGGGAGAAGGATCCCTGGCCGTGTGGCAATGTTGTTTGAACACATAGCCAAAGGCTGTTTTTGACCTGAGGATCGAAGATTGTTTTGAAGAGGAAGTGGGGTGTGCAGGTTGGTAATTTTGCATGAGTGTAGGGTCGCAAGGTCACACGGGAACAGGGTTTGCGGCCAGGGTTTACAAGAGTTTGGAAGGGAATATGGCTTGGTATGTACAAGGGCTTCTAATGATTCTACTGTGTAGGTTTTGGGGCTTGCAAGGGGTTTAGGGTCTAGAGGGGGCCTAAACAATCCGAATAGGGTTTGATTACATCTTCTTTAGTTATGCCAGGATAAAGCGAGAATCATGCTTCCCATGATTCTGGCATCTGCATGACACCCTTGCAAGCTCTAAAGCCTTTGACTTACAGCCAGAACCATTTCAAGAGATTCGTTGTCGTGCATGCACAAGTTGAGGCAGCAAGGCTCAGCCTGGCTCAGCAGTTTATCGGCTAAGGAGTCGCCCGGGCAATCACCATCCTTCCAGAGTTTAAATTTTGCTTCCTGAAGAACGCGTGTCCGCAAGCGTACCAACAGCGCAAAGAATCATCATGATGTGCAAATCTGAGATCTAGGGCACATAGTTTTTTCTTCAGCCTATCAAGGGCCCATTGTTCGGACTTCAGACTCAAGGTCTTTTGGCTTCAGGGTGCTAGCACTTCGGGTTTACAAGCTTTCTTGCCAGCTTGACAAGTCCTGCCTTGAACGCATACGCTTGCACTTGTAGATCAACCCTTTCGGACTAAGTGCACTCTCAACGCACCTGGTCCTTCACTATACCACACGAAGAAGATGGAAGATATCCAGGAAAGATATTCCAACCTGAACGAAACTCAAATCAGTGAACCAAGGAAACAAGCAGGACAACCTACCCAGAGCCTTGAAACCTAGTTTGAAGCAGCATACAGGCTTGCCAAGTAAGTCAACTCCTTTGGCTTAAGCCTTGAACGCAGGGATCTCAGATCTCCAAGGTACTGGTTGAGGTAGGAAGCCCCGCAGGCCAGAATGCAACATCACTTCGTTCTGGGTTTTGCAGAGGAAGCAGCATTGGAGTCTAGGGCGACCCGTCCAGAGGATTTTGGAGATGCCGAATCGCAACCGTCAGCAAGGGCCTCAAGAAGCCAGGTTAGAGAAAATGAAGATCCAGTGATGCTGATTATGCACAGAAAAGCATCAGCAGCATCATTGGAGTCCCTCGAGATGGAGGCTGAAAGTTTCTCAGCTGGGAAAGACAGCCTCAACCGCGCTGCAAATCCCCTCGCCAGCACCTAAGCCTGGGAGCGAGCCCAGAACGCCGTGATGCATGTGAATGCATGTGAATGCTTGTGGTCCATAAGAAGAGGCAGGGATCAGTCCCACGATGCTGCACCTCCAGGTCACGCACAAATGTTGATATTTTGCTGCACATGGCTCTTGGGAGCTCCCGACACTGAGTGCAAGGTTGCATTACCCCTGTCACTTCTGCCCCTGGCTTCACTTCAGCAAAAGGAATATGCCTTGTGCGCTGTCCGTCACCGAACCATGAAGAGCAGCGGGGACCGCTAACCAAAATGACCCAAATCAAAGCACTTGCCAGCTGTGCAACCAACCTGTGCTAGGGACTGCGCTAAAGTAGAGTGTTCTGTTTCTTGAGGATGCTGACGAGGTGGCGCCGCTGCTGTTACTATGTCAGACAAGAGCTTTCCAAAAGGACTTTCAGGAGGCTTTCTTTGCAGGTTATCATTTCCTCACTCGGAAGGGACAAGGCTGAAGCTGGGTTGCTCAAGGTGGATTTCGATGTTTCATTCCCCCTGCCTGTATGTGTTTCGTTTTGCTTGTTTTATGCCAGAGAGAGAGAGAGAGAGAGAGAGAGACAGAGTGTGTGTGTGTGTGTCAACTCTTTGTGAGGATGTTTTGCAAAACACAAGTTTGATTCACGTAGGTTTCAACAAGCGAGGGTGCACATGTCACTGTTTGTCAGCAAAGCTGTCACCTGTACTTTCCAACACCGATGTATGTCATCTCTGTGTGCGACTGGACAGGAGGAGGATCCCGAGGTGCAACGGATGAGCAGATTGTCATTACAAGCTTGCGAACCTGCTCATGCTGACATGGACTGCCTAGCTCAGTAGCCAGTCTTGCACCAACTAAAGACCAGAGAAATCAGGTTACGAATGTCGTGGCATTGTGTAGAATTGCTTGCACAAGGTCACCCATCCATTTGCTAACCTGCCGGGCTTTCCCTGGTCTCAGGTCAGGTGGAAGCAAGAGAATGCCCTGGCCGCACTGCGTGCTTTTGAGGATCAAACTTGCACGGCTGCACCCGTCCTCCTCACTTCGCATGCCGAGGTAAGTCCTGTTTGATAGTCTGACCAGACACGCAAGGCAGCAGTTTCTACTTCCATTGAGAAGTAAAAGTGGTGAGGGTACGAGGGCCACCAGGAACATGCTCATGCGGCAGATGCCCAGCATTGGTTGCCCGCCCCATACCTTCCAGAAAGTCGGCCTTGTGCTTGTTGAGGAGTTTGACCGACTCGGTCGCGAACGAGATGCGATGCTCGCAAAGTGCACTTGCTGGACTTGGTTGGCCTTGGAAGCAGGGATGGGCCTGGGGATGGGGGATACCCTCAAGTTGAGCAAGCTCGCCTGAGGGACAGCAGAATTCTTTCGTAAACGCCACAATCTTCTTGGCATCCAGTGTACACTTCTAAATTCGACTGTTCTGGTGGGCCACTTTGCTTTCCATCTTCTCCAATGCAAAAGCTCTCCAAGTCAGGCCCCGTTTTTCTGCCTTGACTCCAGGTACCGCAAGAAGTACGGGGACTGAAGCAGTCTGCTGGCTCATGCACGCTTATGTCCTTCCCCAACCCAGGTGCCCAACCCAGGCGAAACAGCCGGGATGGTCCTGTGGAAGGCAGCTCGCCTACACTGCCAAAAATTGTATTGCCTTACGTGCAAGCTGTTGTTGGGGTGCTGTGACAGATCGTAGATTGTCGTGTGAACTGAAGCTCAACACTCCTTGCGCCTGATCTGCTACAGACTACAGAGACATGATTCAACTGTGGCAATGAAGCAGTGCACTCGATTGCGGACTCGATTGCGGGATGGCTTTGTCATGGAAGCAAGTTGGCCTTGATGCAGTCAAAACAAACCCAATTTTGTGCCTTGGATGCTGTGCGGCTTCCCAACCTGGGGGTTCATCTCATGGCTTCCGCGAAGGCCTGGCGATGTTGCGTGACTTCGAACACGCACATGCGCACATTAGAACTCCTATCATGCGCGGAAGATCTGAGGTGCTGCATGGAGTTTTATTAACTGAAGCCTTGGGGATACCAGTTCAGTGACAGGGCTTGTCAATGTCTCAGTACTTGCTTGTCTGCTTGCCTTGTAAAAAGTTGCTGCAGCACATTCACGAGATCTTTTCGGTGTCTCGGTGTTCAAGAGTGTATGGACGCCTGGAGGAACGTTAAGGAAACTTCCGTCTTCAGCGGTTTGCAGCTCTTGCAGGTTCTAAAGGCGTTTCTACTGCTGACCGTGGTCTTCTGGCAGGCTGTAACAGTTGCTGCTGGGCATGCTGCTTGGGCGCGGACTTTTGTGCCTAATGAGGTCATATGGCCTTCGCCACTGGTGTTCACCCCAGAAGGCGTCGTTACCACATCCCAGATTTTTGGGTTCTGACCGTTGTCATCAGCTCCTGCGTCATTGTCACAATCTCAAGCTCTCAGCGCAGGCGTGTGGAAGCCGTGGGCAGACCAGCTCAAGGCCTGCAAATCCCTACATGTCTAAAAAGGCCCGACCTCGGAAATGCTTTGATGGATGATTGTTCAAGAATGTTCAAGATGCTTTCTCAAATTCGGCCACTTGGCAAGGAAAACTGTGAGGCCAAGCTGCTGCCTTTGCTGAGTTAGCTACATTTATGCAGCTTTGGTCTTACAGCGTTGGTTTCAGGCTGTGCTCACTTTTGCGCATGAATCTGCGTCCCAGCCCTGCCGTCTATCAGCTGTGGCAGATAGGTCAAGATGTCAAAAGGCAGAATCATGTGACTGGAAGACCAGGGGGCAATGCTGGTAACGTTTGATTTGAAGCTAGGGAGTTGCATGTAAAAGCTGGCTGTACGCAAGCCTCGAATGCGGCAGTGCAGGGAACGCACCTGCACTAGCTCGGTGCGATTGCGCAAACATGCGGTGTTTCTACGTTGTTGATTTTCTCCGGCAAGTGGTGACTGCTGTGCCATGCAACAAGTCACACTTCAGCGGTTTTAGTGTCTTCAGACTTTTTAGGTTCTAGGCACATGTTCCCACGCGTCGTGAAGCTTGCCAGGAGATGGCACCAGACACGGATTGCGAACAGGTGGGGCCTGATGGATCGGTTGGCTGCTTTCAAGTTTTGATTGTTTTGCAGTCCACTGGCCATGCCACGGCAACATGACTTGCGCTTAGACATGCGACGACGTACGTTGTCTGTGACATCATGTCAGGCTCGAATCAGCTCCCAAGATAGTATGTTCTGGACCTGTAGCAGCCTTTCATGACCTGCTGTCGTATTTGTGGCTTGGTGGTTGCTGGCCGGTGCCTGCATCCTTCGGCTTAGCTGGCAAGCGATGCCGGATTGGGCCATGGATCTGCGATTCGGGGTCCTCGTCATGGGCTTCTTCTTGTGTCATGTAGCTTTCGAAGCCTTGAATGAATTGCTAGTGGCCTGGAAGCAGAGCAAGATGCTATGGTCGTTCAGGTGAGAGTTGATAGATCTCAAGTTCTGTTTTTGCTATGTGGCATGGAGTGTCAGGTCGCGTTGCCGAACGTTCCCCATAGCACCAAGGTTGCATCCAGAAAATTAGCTTTCCATACGCTATTTGGCTAGCTGCAGTTTCATGTATCCCATAGCAAGCTGAGGCCAGAGGCTGCGCTTGACTTGTAGTTATTGATGTATACCGTATGTACGGATAATCATTGCTCTCAACCTGTGCAACCTGTGCTGCGTGGGTCTGGATTGATAGCTTTCGAACTGCATGGTTGCTTAGCCTGCTTGGAGTCTCCAGACTCGGCTGATGGGCCTTGCTCAGTCGCTGCTCATTTGGGCGTGACAAGATCTCCTGTTCCTCATGCAAGCGAGCTTGAAGGCAGTGCTGTAGCTTTGTGGGACAAAGCTTCGCGTATGAGCCAACCTCTAGCACTGTGGGATGCTGGGGCTGGGTCACTGAACGCACTAGCCCTTAGTTTCCTAAGCCAACAGCTGTTGAGTGCTCCAAAGCCTGCATTTGATCGTTTCAACACTGGGTGCGCAGGGGCGCAAGGCACACACATTTTATCTCCAATGATCCTGGATGGCCTGCTGGACCTTGCCTATACCTGGAGCGGCAGACAATTTGACAGGTATCGAAAGTTCGCATCTACTTTGACTGCAGAAGTCCCAGCCTTGACAGACAAGAGTTAGCCCGGCTTACGCTGCGTGGGAGCGCTTTGAAAGCCCGCAGACACTCATCCTTCAGCGGGGCTGGGAATAAGATCGGTGTCAGGGAACCTTCGGATGGACCGGCTACTATCCCGAGTACTTGAGGCGATTTCTTGCAGGGCCCTGCGCCCAGGATTCTCAGACGACAGGTAAGACGGAGAGGTCCCAAACACTGCGGAAGCTCACAGGCTGGCCGAGCGGCTTGGGTTTGTGGGGCCCTGGCGCGCGAGCTCTGAGACTCTGCATGAATATATGGGAATGGAACTTTGCTCGGATGTAGGGATCTTCGAAGTCAGTTCCGAGTTCCATAGCCAGAGCTGCCCTGACGACTCGACTTTCATTGGCTTCCTATCGGAGGAGGCTGCTTTGGCCATTCATTTTGGTGTTCGAGACCCTCCAAACCCATTCAGCTCCCCCGTCCCCTCGAACCAAAACACTGCTCCCTGTCCGAAACCTTCAAAAACCACCTTCCAGCCCCCACCTCACCTGCCTTCCCAGACCCTTTCCAGATCTACACTCCACTCCACTTTAAACCTCCAACCCCGCGTCCACTGCCTCTCAACCGTAGGTGTCCTGGGTAGTCCAGCATGAGAGGATTGTGGCGTGAGGACCCGGGATGTCGAGCTTCGCCGCTGAGGGAGGGCCTGCTACTGTACCTGCTGACTTGCGGCACGCAGCAGCTCCTGTTGCATCCTGTTGACACCGATGAAAGGCGGAAACTTCACCAGCTGGAGGTTTTCATTTATGCCGAACTTTGGCAGAACCATCCGCACAACCCCTTGCGCAGCTCCGAGCTGAAGGCTGCCAGCGATGATGGACGAGCGCCTAAGCAGCCACAAAGTAAGCAGCCGCAAAGTGGAGTGTCTGATCAGCAAGCTGTGAAACGAGCTTGCAGGTAACATGGACACTTGCGGAGCTGAATTGGCTGGTACCTGCCCCGAGGGCACAGATCTCATGCCTGAAGGTCAGCGGTTTGAATGAAATAACAAGCGGCTCTCAATTGAGCGCTTGCGCAGTTCTTCGAGGTTTGTTTGGCAGCCTGCCCAATTCTGGTACATGCCGCTGAGCCAGGTTTGCATCGCTTGCATATACACTTTGGAGAGCGCAATCTAGCCCGAAGCTTCAGGTGCTCTGGAAGAGCACGGAAGTTCAGATCCTGTTCCATTACTCTCTGTGCTTTGATGTCTTGCTCGCTCCGAGACCGTACCTACAGGCTCTCAAAATCCTTCTGTTTCTGGATGCGCGCCCTTCAGGTATTGCATTTGCATGCATTTGCTCTTACTCTCCTGTTACATGGTGACTGGGCGGGAAAGCAGGGATCCTCCCAAAGCCAATCTGGCGGATCCGGGAGCATGACAAAAGATCCTTCACAACTAACCGGGAGGTGCTCTGAAACGACACGCCCCTCCTGGAGCAACTCTGCTGCTCCAGCGGTGTTGCACACCCCCTGTTTGCACTCGGGATTCCATAAGGGGCCAAACTATCCTGTGGCGGAGCTGGGAAGAAAACACTTGACTAGGCCAAGTCAAACACTTGACTGGGTCTTTGCCCATCATGACACATGATTACTGTGAATACTTAGCTGCCACAGTTGGTGGCTGAATCGCTAGGTTACAGTTTCGCAGCGACCGCAGCAGATCACTCATTGGACCGCACATGCAGCAGAAACGAACCCTTTGACCATTCAGGCGGGTTCAATGAGCCTTGACAAAATGGTGGAAATATGTATACATATGACACATGTAAAACCTTGGGGGCCTAACCCAAAGTATGTATGTATGTATGTATGTTTGTCTTGTATCAGCCATACTCAAGGCTTCTGGAAAATGTACATTCTGGGGTACCTAACAGGTGTCCGACCTTCCTTGAGTCTTTGTCCGCTGGTATGAAGTGCATCAACCCGATCTCGGACAGTCGCAGATTCCTTCTCAATGATCCTTTGGTTCCTTGAGGAGGCAGCACCTGAGGTGTGACGCTGTGGAGCGTAGCTTCACAATTTGGCTTCTGTGCCGTGGCACCGTTGGTCAGAGTACCTAAAGCTTTGAGTGCGAAAGAGTCCTGGTGGCCGCAGCCTGGCTCGCAAAGGAGCGATCGCGACAATCAACTTGGTGCTTGGAACACGTGGAACACGTTGTTCTTCTTGACTTGCCTGAGGTTTGTGGGAGTTTCTGGCATGGTGTACCTGGGCATCTCCCTGAAATTCTTATGTGCTAGTGCAGGGTGGTCATACAGGGCCTCGAGTTTGGTTTCCACTTCATGATTGTTGGAATCCAGAACCAGAACAGTGGGGTGAAAGGGGAGGAGTGCCTGCAGAGAGGGTCGTTGGGCCAGTAATGATCTTTGAATGCCGGTGCGCAAATTTCTCAAGTGTTTCAGTTACAAAAACGCGGGCTTTGGGGATTCTGCATGTCCATATCTTTTTCAGACGGGACGCTTTGGCATGCCAACTATGCTGATGCCTGGTTGACGGAACCAACTCGACCGAACCGCAAAACTCTTGAACAAGTACTACCAGAAGGAAGTCCCTTCCAGAATTCCCCCATGAAATGCTTCATCCGTGTTGCATGTAAAAAGACTTCGATATGGTTTGATCATTCTATACGGGCCCATTTTACACAGGTGTTTCTGGAAGACTCAAGGTGGGGAATCTATGCCTTTAGGATAGATCCGTGCTCAAATCCGTGCGTCACTTCGTGACGGTCATTTTACAGAGAAGTGTCTGTTGTGTTGTAGTTTCTGTCAGTGTTGAGGGCGCGACAAGCAAGCCATGCCATAGGCCAGATAGGTCTGATAGATGGAGCCCAGCATCAGACCTTCACAAATCCAACAGGTATCGTCTTATGGTACCTTGGTACTGGGCATCCATGATTATGAAGACTTGCTTAGGTCACGTCAAGGGTGCCATTCTATGCAGAGTATGGCTTTTTCCATTGTTTGGGCATCCATCCTGGCATACCGCTTAGAGAAAATATGGAGAATCCATTTAATACATGCCCTATATGGGCTCTTGAGCACCCCATTCTGTAAGCCACTTCTCCATACTTTTCCTATAAAATGAAGTGCCAAGCTATTCTCAGCATTTTCACAAGGGAGAAAAAATGACATGGAAACCCAAAGCACCCTATAAAGATTACTTTCCCTGTAAACGAGTGATACGTGGGTTTCAATGTTAGTTTCGGGGTGTTTAGCTTTGTTCGCCCAACCAATGCTGCACTGATGAGGTTCTTGTCGAATACCTTGTCACAGTATTCTACGCACTCCGTCGAGTTTTCTTTGAAGATTGTGGCCAAAGCAAGCAAGCTGTGCGGACCTCAGCTTCCTGAAGCAAGTGTTTTCACTTGATCGGGATATGTCAGGGTTGGCTGGCCAATGCAACCAGGATTTAAAGCCCTTGAATTTGCCAGATCAGGCAATACCAGGCAACCTCTCAAGTGGCATGTTTCTTTCGAAGCCGAGAGTGGCTAAAGGGAGTAGTTGTGCACAGCCTGAACATAGTGCCGCTTGTGTTGCTTGATGCTGGGGGGTCTTGCGACACGGCTCCGCCTTAGCCTCCGCCTTAGCCTCCTCCTTCGGCTTTCTCGTTTGTTGCTTTTGGTTTCAGGGTGCGCCGAGCTGCTCTGGAGTTCTGCCTGGCCTGCCAGCTTAAGCTGTGAAAGTCAAATCCGTAGGCCTTGAGAGGCGCTGAACACAGGGTAGGAGCCATTTTTGCAAGGACCCGCCTCCTTGGACGAGTTTCTTTCGTTTTTTGCAAGATTCTCATCGACTGATACAATTGGCAGCGGGAGGGATAAGCCAAGGCTGCCGACAATGCTTATCTCGGGGCTTCTGGGTAACTCCAGCCACTTCGAGGCAGGCTGAGGAAAATGCCTTAAGTTTCAATGCTATATCGCTGAGCACCAAATACCTGGACTCAAACTTGGCACCCAGTAAATCCGTATCGCACCGCCTAAGACCCACACCTACCCATCCTACGGTACAAACACGAAGCCATCAACCCCACAGACCAGTTCAGCTGGAGGCTCTGGACTATGTGGCAGCTCTGTTCTTGTGCGCCTCTCTAATGCAACAGCATGGCCTCATTCAGGCAGCATAGTGCCATGGCATATGCGTCCATGTTGAAGATCGCATCAAGTGGAGATGTGCGGAGTACCCTTGGCATGTCTGAGTATTATAAGGTTGGCACTGCGCTTTTCTCTTGCGGTGGCAGCCGTGCACCCAATGCTACAAACACATCGCAGGTGGTGCTTGGCGACTTGGCAGCGTGCTGCATGTTTTGGCTGTGTTTACAGGCGGCACGCACGCACGCACGCACGGATTTGCATGAGGTATGGTAGCACTTGGTTTATCCTGCATTTTTGACGGCCTGGCCTGCAACTTACGCAGTGTGCTCGCTTGCTGTCTCGCGTTCCTTTGCAGGCAGATCTTCATAATCTCCAAAGTACCTCGAAGCTTTTCAGGTCCCAAATCTGCAGCAGAAGATCATGCGAAGCGGTGTGACCTCTGCCGAGCTAATGGCCCGCACCAACGCCATTGGCTTACTGACAGGTGCTGCTAGTTGGATGCTAGTTGTAAATTCAGCTCCTCGATATTGAGATGTGGCAAGACAATCCATTAAGCACTTCGATTTTTCAATAAGTATGTTTTCAATCTAGACCAGTCTTAGCCTCAAGTTCAGCTCTTTCAGAGACTCGCAAGCACTTCAGCAGGTCTTGCTGGCGTCCTGCTAAGCGGCGACATGATGTCAGTGGTTGAGTACGCAGGTGGGGTTCATGCTCATGTAGCAACGAGTGTTGAGAATTGCAAGATTGTGCTAGAAAATGGCACACGGTTGCAGCAGGAGTCCAAGGACACTAGAAGCAGCTCATCGCCAATCCAAGTTCTGTCGAACTGTTGGTTTGGGTCTGGGAACT
This sequence comes from Symbiodinium pilosum, assembly GCA_905231905.1. Lineage (NCBI taxonomy): Eukaryota > Dinophyceae > Suessiales > Symbiodiniaceae > Symbiodinium > Symbiodinium pilosum. The sequence continues at coordinate 67,934 of CAJNIZ010007202.1, forward strand.
GTCGAAGCAGGACACGAGCCTCAGCTGCTGTGGCTGATCCCAGCAATCGGGGTATCTTTGGCAGGCGCATTTTCACTTGGTGGTTCCATGCCTCAATGCCTCCGGCTTAGTATTAGCTTCAGTTTTTGCAGGCAGCGTGCTTTGCTACACGGAACTGGTGGCCTCTGCGGGCTCCGTTGCATCTGTCGCTGTCGCGACGTTGCGCAAGACCGCGTCGCTGCTGCTTTCGCAGCGTGACTGAATATGACTGCTAGACGGCCAGACCTCACACCATGTTTCCACATGCCAAGGGAACACTATGTACTGTGTACACGATGGCTTCGAATTCATGTATGTAGCATTTTCGGTGTTCCCAAGTTACAGTAGGTTTTCCCAAGGCACTGGGAGGGTTTCTTGTTGTGCATTTTATTTCAGGCCTAGCGGATGTATAGATTCTGGACGGAAACTTTTCGCACCCGTGTGAAGTCCCATTTCTTCTAAACGGCTTTCGAAAATCAAATCTGTTTCTTTGCCGCATAGGCGCGCGGACACTTGGCTTGTTTGCTGAAGGTGTTCGAAGTGCGCTTTGTTTTTCAACAGGATCTGAAGGGCCCCAGCAGCAAAGCTGTTGGCATGGGTTTGAAGCACACAGGTTCTTTATGAGGGGACGGCATTGGCAGAGGAGGAACTATACTTAAGAGCCTCCGGCTCAGTCCGCCGACCCAGAGGCGGAGAAAGCACGAAAGCCTAAACGCGAAACCTTGAGGGTTTTCAGCGGCTGGCACGAGACCAATAGATAGGCGCAACAAGACTA
>CAJNIZ010007202.1:68826-113984 GCA_905231905.1 Symbiodinium pilosum
GGCGAAGGCGTGGGTGTCGGCTGAAACGGCTGCTTCGGAGGTGGGGACCTGGAGGGAAACGAAGCCGGGATACCCCCCCTACCCCCCCCCCCCACCCCCCCCCGCGTTTTGGGGCTGTAAGGGAGAAAGGAAGAGGGTTTTCACCCTCTCCGCCTTCGGCAACAAGGTCGGCGGACTCATTTAAAGGCTTTGCCGCCTCCACCCGACAAATAACATTAGACATGAGAGCATAACATGTTGCGCTCTTTGCAGACTGCTTCCGAAGCCGGGCTGCTGACAACATTCATCCACACCATTGAAGTTCGCTCATTGTTGCTTCATGTTTCGGCTGCGTGGCTTGCAGTTTGTGGTTGTCATCAACACACAGTCACATTGCGGCCATGGCCACTCCAGAGAGAGGAGCACAGTCGCACATCAAACTCAGATGGTATACCTGCTACGGGTGGTGCGTAAACGCACCACCATCCTCTGAATACGAGAACGGCATATGTTATGAGATGTAAAAGCGTAATGCTCCGCCTATGCAAGGTCTTCGCCGGATGTGTTGCGACGCCTCCTGTGTAGCATTCCAAGATATTCCAAGCAGACCACCTTGTGAAGAAACCCCGACTTCTGGATCTCGTAGAGCAACAATGTCCACAAGCAGCAATCCATCGTTTCTAAATGTCGTGCATGTCTGTGGGGATGCACCCTTTAAAGCATGCTCCGCTGAAACAACATGCCAGGTATTTCCTGTTCCCGGGGAAGCCCTTTGGCATCTTTCGGTTGCTTGCGCTGCTGGTCTTGGCTCTGGGACTTCTTCTTGCGGAGTGTCGTGCAGCGTCACGGGGTTCTGGGCTCAATTCCTTGACTGCCTGATGTGGAAGCTGATTTGCGCATCCATCCAGCCTGCTTCGTAGTGGATGCTTGCAATGTCAGGTGCAGACACCAGGAAGCAGAAGGCCTGAAATTCCTGAAGGAAGCAAGTCATACTACTTGACAGCCCCCCAGTGCCAGACGACCGTTTGTACAACACAAGGCAAAGGCATGCAACTCGCAGTCGTGCTCATACGAGACCCTGACCGGCCATGTTCGGCCAAGTGTATCTCCAGAAGCCAAAGCGTCAAAGCTGCCAAAGCTGCCACCTGCCCCGATGCAACTGATGTGCAGAAGTTGCTTGTGAAGCCGGCCTACCAGCTGGTGAAGCTCTGGCCTACAGTGGTTGGCGTTGCCTGCGTCTCATTACCAATCTCAAGCTCGTGCATGAAGTGCCGAGAGGAGCTTTTAAACAACCTGTTGTTGAAGCACCGCTGCTTCCTCCAGAGGGGGTTTGGCATGCCTCCTTGCCGCTGACACGGACACATGGTAAAACAAGACTATGCGAGGCTCATTCTTCAAGATGCATGCAAACTAAGATTGATCTGCGATGTAAAAGCTTCCTTGCCCAGGATATTTCATGTACACCAGGCCGTTTTAGTTATGTGTTTTTTGTCAGAGTTCGACTCGCCAGGCTCGTGCAGTTGAAGCTTGGGCGATGAGCTCAGGTAGGGTCTCTGAACCAACAGGCAAGCACTGCCGGGCTGCGAGGGTGCTTCAGAGTGTGTTCCAGGTTCGTCGTGTCGTCGCTGGGCATGGGCTATGCCCTTGGGCTGATGGTGCGCTAAGGCTAATTTCTGAGTGTTCGGCACAGAGACAGAGACAGACAGCCAAACGTCACTCCGGAGTCAGTAGCGATGTTCCTCCTGCACCTGGACGCAAGGGAATATGTTTTAGATTGTGTCATGTGATCGGGGCTGTATTCTAACACTCCTTTCTGCGTGTCCGGGCATGGGACTGATCATCGGGTCCTGGCACGGCTCGCGACCGCCTAGACCATGCCTGCTTGGGGCTGTGCCCCAGCCCTGCCCGCCGGGGTAGGGTATAGCAGTGAGAGAGAGAGAGAGAGCCATTTTGGCTCAAGCCATTTTGGCTCAAGCCCCCAGACACACTCGGTGAGCCCCCGTAGTCAACTCCTCCCCGCTTACAGTGTCTGAGAGGGCTTTAGGGCGGCATCTTGATCCTTTCTCTCCGGCTCCCTGCCATCCGCTTGCAGGGTAAGTTTGCACTACCACGCGCCTTCATCAACGACCTTGCCAACAACGACCTGTACCTGAACGCTCTTGCACGGTGTCAGTTGCCGCACGACAGGCCTTTGACCCAGTCCTCACTTCCCACTACGGTGTCCCTTGAAACCGGCTACACTGGGAGAGGCACACCATTATCTACCAGATCGTGACTCTTGCAAGGTCGGCAAAGTACACCAACCATGGCCAGCAACAGGCCAACTACAAGCACAACCCCAATAGAGGTGGACGTGCGCAGCCCAGGGACAAAACGGCCCTGCCGTAGCCTTCATCATAGAGCTCAAGAAAGCACTCCACTCACACTATCTCACGCTAGAAATGTTCCTGAACGCAATCCAGCCATTGATAGCCAAGGTCGGCACGATGGAAGCTAGGATTGGCTAGGTGGAAGCAGCCTTCACAGAAAGGATGCACGTGAACCTGTTGACGGCAATTACAAACACCCAAACCCAGATCCGCGTGGACGAGCACCTTCTGATGATGTTGCTAGCAGAAGGGTGAGGGAAGGAGGCTCCCTGAGTTGTTGCAATCAAGCAGACTCGGCTCCGAACGGTAGCCGCTTGTTTTCCGATGATGTATAGGAAGAGGTTGGCTTGTCGTCTTGTGCATGCGAAGGTAGAATCCTGGATGGAGACACAATGGAGGACTGCTCTGAGTTTGAGCATGAAGTGATCCCTGGTGCGCCACAAGTATGCGTGCCAGAGGGTTGTTCGTCAGTACACGTCCTTCTTGCGTTGATTGCTGAAGGCCACGGGCTGCTCGACATGAAAGGGGGTGGCCATGAGGTAGGAGCTGAGGGTAGAAGTGATCCCGCGTCTGATGCCAAAGAGCCACAACAACAAAAAGGTGCAGGGGTATGGAGCAGCTCCTCTAGTGTCCCCTTGGACCTCGCGAAGCAGCAAGTGGGAGTACAGACTTCAAGATTTCGGTATCAAGCTGGAATTTGGCAGGCGCTTCGAAGAAAAAAGTGGAAGGGATTGTGTGCACAATGCTTGAGAGTGATGTCCTGCCGATTCAAGAGTACTCAAGAATTACACCTGGATGGCATGTTGTTACTCATGACCACTACAGCGGAGTTCTGCGTCAAGATGTGCTCATGTACCATGCTGTTGGAACCATGTATGACAACCGCAAATTCTCAATCCTGAAGAGGAAGAAGTCGGGAAGGGGAGGGCTGGCCTGCTAAAGCACGTGGAAAGCGCTAAAGAGATTTGGGTGGGGTGGGGTCTTTGCATCTCCCTGTCAATGATGTGGTGGAGGAGATTCTCAGTAACAGGCCAACATTCTTCCAAACTGGCATCCCGCAACACTCTCACAGTGGCAACTCTGACCAACAAAACCCTACTAGTACGAACCCTGTACACTAGTTCCTGATGCACACCAACCATGTTGGCAGAGATTGCGCACCAGTATGGAGACACAAATCATACACAATCTCCACGATGTAGTGGATAATAAGTGAGCTCTACGTACGCAATCTTAGCCCCTAATGAATAGTCATCAGTGGAGACTTGGGAGGCGTGGTTGAGGGTGGCCTGATGGTGGCCCCAAAGCCCGAAAGACAACCATTTTGGGTCAAGTCTTTGCCTACCTTTTTTGGGGGGTATTCGCTCCACCGGCCCTTTGGGGAGGGGGCTGCTCCCCTCCTCCCTCGGGGGTGGATGAGTCTGAACGATTTTTGCCTGTAGCAGCGAGGATTGCAGAACTACGCGCCTTTCTGCCCGGGGCCCCACTACCCCAGAGTTCGGTCCACCTCGTGAACCGCTGCGCACTGCCGACCTGCAGGGCGACCGCTGCGCAAGAACTTCCACGACTAGCAGAACCACTGGCAGGGCAGCTAGCAGGGAATCAAAGGAGGCACACCTTGGCGGGATGTGCGCGGGCGCGCCCTCACGGCCAAAGAGGGGGTGGCTGACAGGGTTGGCGTAGGCGTAGCTGGCCCGTCCCCGCAAAAGACACAAAACAAAGAGGGAACGCGTGTTGTCATGACACAGCTTTAGAGAAGCTAGGTGAAAACAGAGGAACCATGGATACAAAGGTTGCGAACCCAGACAGAGAAACTGAGACAAAGCTCCCAAAGCTTCGAAACGTGTCGTTTTTGTACGGCGGGTGCTGAGCACGGCTCTACTCGCTCTTCAATTTTTGCTGCCGCTAAATCAGTGACTTCTGAAGGCGGCCATTCCTTCTTCCTTAATTATCTTGAGGAATAATGTTCTACCAGACAGTTTTGTTTTCCAAGGCGTGAGCCGAAGTGATGCGGAACCCGTGCTTATGTCTCTTTTCTGTTTACTTTATTGCTTATCTTGAACCCCCTCTACGTTGGGACTATGTCGCTTCGAAAAACCCCGAGATATCCCAGTATCGCGCAGCAACCGAGCGGAAGCTGAAGTTCAGAAAAGGCCACCAGGCCTGTGCTTCCGAACAAGTCCCCTATTGCAAAGCAAAGCAAAAAGCAAAGCAAAACGAACGGAGCCATGTTGGCCCAAACCCTTACGGGGGTTATTCGCCCCGCCGGCCCTTTGGGGGAGGGCGTTGTGCCTCTCGTCGTGCGGGGCTGGATGAGTGGTTGCTAACGGGGGCTTGAGGTCTACCGTCCGCTGCACCTTCAGATCAAAAATTGAGGAACCCTCGCTGTTGAGCGGCTCCGCTTCGTGAACGCTACTGTGCCAATAGGTTGCGAAGGGTACTACTTTGTTGCGTGGATGCCATGCGCATCTCTGAGACGGAGTTTGTTCCACTGTGAACCGCTGCGCAAGTTTTACATGTAGCCCCTGCAGAAAGATGGCTGACTCGGAGAGCCCAGCAAGGAGTGATGGAGATTGAGGGGTACGAAGGCAAGAACACACGGAGAAAATGTGAGTTCAAACAACAACCGCGTCTGAGTTGAGAAGCGACGCGGTGTGCAAACTTTGAAAGATTGTAAGTGAAGCTGCGTTCCAACCATCACGGATTAAACAGGAAACCATGGGAAGCTGTCTCTCAGGACTTTTCCGAAAGAAGCTACTCTTCAGCGCAAAATTTTCTCTTTACGGCATCAGCTACCTCTAGGACCGCAAATCTTGTAATGATCGACCAGCGACTACTGGGGAGACCTTAATTTGTGCAAAAACGGAGCTTGTGTCAGGAATCAGATTGTTCTCTGGCAATATGCGCGTGCCTAAGCAATGTCATCTCTGTTATTCTCAGCTAATATGGCTGCTTTTTGGAGAAGGATCACTGTCATGCCACCTCTGAGAACTACAGGGTCCGTGTGTTCACCGAAGGCGTTTTTGCAGTGACCCACAAGGAGCCGGCTTTAAACAGTAGAGCGGCCAATGTTTGGATACCCCCAATTCGGCGTAGATAGCTTGCTTGTGATGTTGACTGTTGATGGGAACCGGTGTGAATCAGGCCTTCCCAGAGGAGAACCATCGTCAATCCCCAACCGTGTTACGCAGCAGTTGGGCCTTATCGTCCTCCATTGGATATGTAGTTGGCGATTGATGGTGAGACTCTCGAGCAGGGAACCGCCCAGAAGTTTCATGAACAAACCAGTGACGAAGACGTTTGGGGATGGCCACGGCCAGACACGCTTGCCTGTCAATCCCTTATTGCAAAGCAAACCAGAAGAAGAAGAAGAGAGATAGACGGAGAGAGTGAGAGAGAGAGCGAATGCTGGGACCGCGCCTGCTTGGCGCAACGCCCCGGCCCTTCCCTCCGGGGAGGGGTACAGCAGTAAGAGAAGAAGAGAAAAAAGAGTCTACAGCCGGCAGAGGGCAGTTTTCGTCAACGGGAAAGTGTTTCAAAGTTACCGGTGTGTCGACCTTTACCCTGAGAGAAGCCCGCCATGTAGCCACGATTGGGAGGCTGGGGAGGCGGTAGGAAACAGGTAGAAATGCTGTTAAAACCTTTTCAAAGCGGCCTGAGGTACAGTTATGCCGTTGTTGTGAGTTACCGGAGCGAATAATGGTGGGACATGTAGGACGGACAACTCTTTCTGCTGTTAGAAGTAGCAGTATGAGCAGCCTCATGTATGCCAGAGAATAGCACACCCAACCAGCAGGGAAAAGAATGTACAGTAGACCAGGAAGTTATTGCTCTCTGATTGAGAGAGTGTGAAGCTGGAAAGGTGTCTTTCGGACGAACCAATGCCGTATACAAGCGAAACAGGGCTAATTTGGGTTAAAAATGCGGGAAACGTCTTGCATCCTGGTCGAGCAGGGGAGAGACTCATTGGAGTGCTGGATGGCAGGAGTGATTGTAACTGAAATTGCTGATGTTCATGTAATCTTGTGGGATGTTCCTGCGACAAGCAAGAAAGGGATGCCCAGGGCCACCAACTTGGCACCTTGAACTCTTGCGTGGCTTGGGAGCACGCCCCTGCGGTGCCTTAGGGTGCTGCATAGCCCATGGAAGAAGAGTTAGACAGAGAGGTGATGCTGATCAAGAGCCGCTACCACATCAAACCCCTCGAGTGCACTTCACGCCCCAGATTAGCCTCTCCTCCTGAAAGCACCGAGTGGGCTGTAGAGACAACCATCCTTGGCCACTGCTTCCCCTCTTCCATAGGGAAGCCATACAGCACACCGGCAAGTTTGAACACTACGCGTCTACTAGCCCGACACTTTGGACAACCTCACCTGCAAGTTCGGAGCACGACGTGATCAGTTGCTGCACGACTGCCCTTTGACCTGGTCACCAACTCCTCCTACTGCCACTTGCTGCGCACCTTCAACGCTGGGAGAACCTGGACAACCTTTACCAGAACGTGACTGTGGCAAGGACACCAGCGAGGCAATCAACGAACCATGCCGGCAAACAGAGCAGGGACCGAAGCACCAAGTGAGATGAAGTGAGGGAGTAAACGCAGGGAGTAAGGTAGCAGGGAACAAAACGAGTGGTATGAATTAAATGCAAACCTGTACTAATTAAATGCAAACCCTGACTCAATCCGTCCAAGTTGTTTTGAGCCACCCCAAAATCGGTGGAAATTAGTTGCACAACTCTTTCGGTCCGCATTTAAACCGCTTCAGTCCTTCAATTCGTACAAAGCATTGCACACAGATAGTACATACCAAGATGCTTTAAATTCAGTCCAATGTCAGATCAGCCCTGGCAACAAATCCCAACCGCAGTGACGCAGTGGTGCGATGTCTTCGTAATGAGCCTTGACGTAACACGTAATCAACATGTGTGGGATCCAGGCAACCTTGCATGTTTTTGACACTCCCTCCTGAGGCAGCAGCTGATTAGTTGTGAAGTTGAACAGTGTACCCCCATGTGTAGATTACTGTACGGTAGCTAGTTAACCCAAGCAACCTCACAACGTCAGGGGTGAAATCCAACCAAACAGCCCAACACGGGCTGGGCATTGACGCCCGGAGGGGAGCACCAGCTCTCCTCCATAGCCCGAACGAAAGAAAGAAAGAAAGGTGATGCTGACCCAGCTCGGAGCATTGCTCCTCGCTTCGGAAAAGTGCCAAGCTGTGAGAAAAAGAAGAGGTGATGCTGACTTATCATCTCTCTACCTTCAGGCAAAATCAAGAATGCAGTGCTTTTTTTGGGATCAATAATGGCTGGAGCTTCAATGTATGGACTGTGTGGCAAAGATGCACTTCCCCTTGACGGTCCAAGCATGGCTTTGTTTGGCCGTTATCAGGCCTTCCATTTCTCCAACGATATTCCGGAGGTACAAAAAGCTCGGAAACCTTGTTATTCCCTCGTATCGAGATGTCGGGGCGAATGACCGCAACGAAGGATGCGTGGGGAGGAGGAAGCACACGAAGAAGAAAAAGAAGAAAACCTACAAAGGTTGGTCATTCGCCAACCCTTCCTCGACTTTGTTTGTTCCGTGTACATCTGTTCAGGGAAGCGCTATGGGGTGTAACCTGAGTGTGCCCCTTCCGGGACGCACGCAGCTTGTAGACGAAGAAGAAGAAGAGGAGGAGCGGGATCCAGTGCGGGATCCACAACTTCGGATACCTTGGGTACGTGCAGGACACGGAGCTTGGCTGTGGTATCCCTGGCAGAAGCCGAGGAGGACACTCATGCTTAGTGGCCAGAAGCAGCGTTTGCAACATGAGGGCTTCGCAACTCATTCTTAGATTGGCTCCGGCCTGTACACTCATGCTGATGTAGTTGCAGTGTGCTTTCTCCTGTTTTGGGAGTAGAGGCATGCAATGGGAGTCTCAGATATAGTTGTGCTCATTTTCCTCCAGAATTCCTGCTTATAAGTTTGACCGCAAAACTCATGAACATTAGGAAGATGTTGCTGCGGCACTGCTGACACATGCGCAGTTGCTGGCCGAGAGCCCGGACTTAGCATCATGAACTATTTCTCATGCAGCCATCCTTTTTTCAGGCGCTGCAGCAGCCACCGCAAGGCGAGAGTGCCACGACACTGCTGGTGGCACCAAGGCTTCCCTTTCACAAAAATGGGAGAAACTTTAAGTCATGTTAACTTGACGTCTTGACCTGTATGGAGCTGAGCAGTTGATCACATCTGCTGCAAAACATGCAAAATAGTCTTTGCCAGGTGTGACAAGCTTCGTGATTTCGAGGCCATCCGAGACTGGTCCTGCATTACAAAAGGCTCTGGCGGAGAATGGTTGAGGATAGTGCCTGCAATACGCATTCCACGTGAGCCATGTCAGCTGGCAGCAGCTTGCCTTCTTCTGGAAGGTCTACTTGGACCTCTGCAGTTGGGTTGAAGAAGCCTTTTCTGAGTGCGACCTGATCGGCAAGGCCTGAGCCCTGCGTGGAATTGACGTACTGCAACCAGACGAGACACTGATTTCTTCTTTGAACTCAAGTAACGCTACTCATGCTGAGATTCTTTGGGTGTCTTCCTGCTGAACGATGAATCTGCCCGACATACTCCAGGTTCAGATAGCCAACTTTCACCCCGATTTTCGCTTCAATGGTTCTGCCGTGTCCCAAGTGCTGAGCAAACAAACGTCGGGTGGCTTTTTCTGCAGGCTTACAGACTTGCAGTTTGCCGCTGTCATACTGTTCCTCACCGTGAGGATGCTGCGGATTGCGCAAATTTTGTGGGCCGCGCTCCATGCCCTGCGTTTCATCTGCTTCGAGAGGAGGACTCGCTTTCTCTGGTTACAGAAGGCTCAAATACATCCTTGGGCTTCTATTGCATGTACCATCGAAGAATCTTGGAGGTTTTCAAAGGATTCGTCTGAAGGATGCATCTTGAACGTGTTCAATCTTGAAATTTCGCCTTGGGCTCGCTGGACGCGCTCCAACCTGCATCGTTGTGTCTACCTAACTATCGCAAGGAATACTTGAATATTCCATGAAATCAATCTACTCGCTTGTTGCCAGAACAGTTTGAGCCAGTCAGTTTCCAGCTGTCTGTCGGCAAACTACCAAGGTATACTGTTTACCGCTGAATGCTCTCTGCGTACAGCCTGTTCACAGCAGTTGGGGAGAAACAAACGGATGAACTTATTGATAAGTAGCAGTAGCAGAAATTCTAGTTGTAGTTCTTGGTCCTTTTACATTTTACACCTACTCTCTTTCTTATCGCTGCATTCTTCTTGTTGCTGTGAAAATGATTACTATTAGGATTATCCTCTTCCTCCGCGTCCTCTTCCGACGACGACGACGTCTACTACTACTACTACTACTACTACTACTACTACTTCTCCCGCCACTTCTCCTACTTCTACTTCTACTTCTACTTCTACTTCTACTACTACTACTACTACTACTACTAGTACTAGTACTAGTACTACTGCTACGACTACGTCTACGATTGCTACTACTACTACTACTACTACTAGTACGACTACTATTACTACTACTACTACTNNACTACGACTACGACTACTACTACTTTGACGACTGCCACAGTGATTACCACAACGACTACTTCGACAATTCCTATGACGATTGAAAACAGACTACTATGACGATTAGTACTGCCACGACGAGAATGGTGAATGGTGATGATGACGATGAGAATGGCCACGACCACGACCACATCGACGAGCCAGCACAATGAGCACCGCCACGACCATAACACAACCACAACCGCCGAGATCCAGCGACGTCGTGGTCGCTCCATGAGGGTGATGAACACAACTACGAAAATAATGAAGACGACGGCGATCGCGACTGCGAGCTGCGACTGCGAGCTGCGACTGCGACTGCGATCGCGACGACGAAGAAGATTGCACGACTGCGATTGCGACGACCACGACGATCAAGATGACCATTACATTACAATGACCGCAATGACCAGCACTGCTACCGCCGCCGCCGCTGCCACCGCAACCGCCATTGCCACCGCCATGGCCACTGCCACTGCAATGCACCGCCATCGGCACTGCCTACTTCTTCATCCCCGAACTTCTGTACTCTGTCATCGTATCCTGGCCATTTTTCGCAGGAGGTTTCGGCAGCATTAGCGAGTTTCAACCAAGGAGGTGAAGGGCTTCTGCAGGAGCGGGCCTTTTGACGAAAAGCAGTGTTGACAGAACATGATGAACGTACTTAATCGTGGTTTTTAATCGTTTGATCAGGACCCAGAAGCTGTGGGTGAGTTCATTGCGACACGAAATGCAAGGCTGGATTCGGCAACCAGCTTGCCGTCACTGACCTCGTTCGAATGAGATCAGGATAGAACAGGAATGTAGGAACAACAAGACGTGATTCAGAAAAGTGCCAACAAACATATTCCTATTGCTTCTCGTTACTTTGACAGATGAGCCTGGATTGATTGCTTGTGTGTGCTGGGATGCCCAAACAGGTCAGGAGAATAGACATTTNNCCCCCCCCCCCCCCCCCAAATCAGGTTAGGAGAAGGACAAATGCAGCTGGTCCCAGACCAGCCCGGGAGCCAGCGTTTCAACATCTTGGCCGAGGTGGCTCCTGAGCCCCTGGCCTCAGAGCCAGGGTTGGATTCTTGTAGCCCAACGTTTGGACGGACCCGTCTTGCACTCCAAGCAGGTTCCACCCTGGCCTTTTGACTTGGTTGCTGTACATGGAATGACCTGGAAGCTTCTTTACAAGGTCCAGCCCTGCTCTTCTCACGCTTGCTGCCGCCAGGTTTCTCCGCCAACGAGGCAGCGAAGCTTGCATTCGTGATTTGAGGCAGGCATGTCCACGAGTTCACCTACGGGTTGGTTGCCGAAGCCCGCCATGCGAGTCTGGACCTGCAAGCTTGTTGCTTGTTGAATGTATGCTTGAAGCAAGTGCTCCTGCACTGATAAGAAGCAGAGCAGATCCGTGCAACCAAGCTGAGATGCACACCTGCGCAGGGCCTGCGGCCTGAGCCGGACACTGGAGAGCAATGATGCCATATCGCAAAAGACACGCCGGTCTTGCGGTTCTCCTAACGCATCAAACTCGAATGTAGTCGAAATAGATTGGAAGCACGCGGTGGAAATTCAATCAAGGGTTCGATTTGAAGTGCGCAGCTCCATTTACGCAAGTGGTCTGTATAGCATCGCTCCGAAAAGCTGTGGTGTGGTAGCATTGTTAACCATCCAAAGCTGCGGAAGGCAAAGCTTGTCGCACGGCACTGGAGATGTACCAAGGGTCTGATGAAGGATGCATGGTGTGAAGGGTTTTGTGAAATTCGCAGCTTCCTTTTGCAGGAATGCATTTTCCAAGTTTGGGTTTTGTGGCTTGAGTCTCGGTGTGTACTTAGCTGAGGGGCTGGAGTTGGGACTTTGGAGATTGTTACACAAGACGAAAGTCATCAAAGCACGCCTCGGCAAACTTCAATACTGCACTCTGAGACATTCTCAGCAGCAGCCATGCGAAACACAGAGTTGAGTATGGCAAGGCATCCTGTTGGAATGACACATAATAGAGAAAGTAAGTTTGAAGACCACTGCAACCATATGCTTGACTTGAGCGGTTTTTTTGGGTTTCCTCATACCAGTCCCCTCGCAGTTCTGAACTGGAGTTGCCTCAAATGAAGCCAGAATCTGTGTCTGCTTTTTGATTTTGGCTCGGCTTCCTGCAAAGCGGTTCTGCGAAGTTTGCTCTGGCAGCTCGAAAGCAACACAGCTGCCGCCGCCGCCGTTGTCGTCCTTCGTTGTCGTCGTCGTTGTCGTCGTCTTCTCGGGGTTTCTCGTCACTGCACCACAAGCAATCAGAAGGCTTCAAGCTCAGAATCCAAGGTTCCTGACAGAGGCTTCGCTTGGCAACATGGACATCGACCTGCTGAACCCGGATCTGAAGGAGGAGAAGGCATCCATGTTGAACATGCCAACAGATGTAGCCCGGCATCTTCTTGTGCCCTTTGCGGTTGGGATAAGCAGGGAAGCAAACTAACGCGTTCGAGACCTTGAGCTGCTGCCAGTCAAAGCACAAGCTGAAGCGCATGATCCAGTCTCCCAACAGCCCCTCGTCGGCATTTGATTTCAACATCGTTCAGCACTGGATGAAGCTTCTGCCCCCAAACCGGTATATATTGAACTATGCGCACCTAACCTAACAGCCTTTGATCCCACCTGTAGCTGTAGCCATTAGGCTTCTTCATGGACGTGAAATGCCCTGGCTGCCTCCAGGCGTGGGACTTGTTTGCAAACCAGCTCTCAACAGGAAATCCGGTAATCCAGCAGAGATGCCACGAATGCTACCCCTGCGGCTTCAGAACGTATACCTGTGCTCCTCCTTATCGGCATAGAGGCATACATTTAAGACGCTGTCAAACTAGCACTGACGTTTAGCATGCCTTGCGGCAGCCATGCAAGTTGTGGAATTGCCAGATCACCACCGTCTTCAGCCATGCGCAGACCGTTGTCCTTTGCGGCAACTGCAACGTCAGAACCCAGTTTGACTTCAGCGCTGTGTTGTGGGCTATGCAGATCTCAGAAGTTCTCAGGTGATGCTTTGTCAGCCGACGGGTGGCCTCGCGCGACTGACCGAGGGCTGCTCCTTCCGAAGGATGCAACTTGCATTCTGGTGATGCCTGCTTTCCAGTCTTGTGATTCAAGAGTGCACAATCCTACGGAATCTCATGAACGCTGAAGAGTGATGTCTGTCCAGGAAAACCGACTGAGCGCATGGACCGTAGTGTGGACAAGCCAGTGATGTTTTGCAGCTCGTTGCCAAGTAAAACATCCTGAAGCTCCCATGTCTCCAACGTTTGCGGCACCGCGTCTAGCTTCTCAAGCTTTCGCTGCTCCACTTGTCACAATTTGTCACAGGTGTGCACTGCTCCAGACGTTGGCCCACAGCATCACGTGCTAGCCATATTGTAGCCAGTTGTAGCCAGCAAGACTTGAGGACAGGCAAGCAGACCACTACGGTTGGGTTGCCTGGCGGCAGGTGCAAGCACATTAGGTCATCTGGTGGTGGCCTCTTCAAGTGCTGTAGATTGCTAGGTGGATTTGCTGGATTTGTCGACATCCTGCTCAGCTTTTGCGTGATCGCACCCCAGGAGGTCCAAAGTTTCAACGGATTCGACGGAAAATGCGACATGTTCATGCCCCAAGCAGCTAATAGACCAGGATCGTTGTGTTGTCGTTGCCTCTTCGACACTTCAAAACAAGCAGCAGCAGAGACTGATCCAGGGAGCCGCAACATGTGCGTTTTGAGGTCTGTCAAGTTCTTGTCCGGATTTTCTGGCGATGTGCGAATGTTGCTTGATTTTCATCTCCTGCATGCAGCTGCGTTTTGGGGCTTCAAGATGCAGTTTCATGCTCCAGTGAGAGATTGACGACATTGTAGGCAGCATTGAGGCATTCTGCTGTTCACAGCCTTCAGTGATCTTTTCCAAGTCTTTGTTTGATTTATTGTACTAACTCACAGCCTGCAGCGATCGTTTCCAAGTCTGCATTTGACCTAGCCTTAGTGCCTTTTTGCAAAGATGGCACTGACGGTGACAATGTTCAGCGGGCACTCTCTTGTGGAGCTCTCTGCGGATGAGTTTACGCAAATCACTGAAAACTCTGATAGCTCGGTGAAGTCGCTGAAGGAGCACCTGTCAGGCATCATCAGCCAGCCCAGGTTTCGCCAGAAGTTGCTCTGCAAAGGTATTGTCCTAGAGGATGATGCAGTTGTCGAGATACCCACAAGCTTGGTTCTCGTGGTGCTAACATTTTTTCCCGCTGACGACAACGAACGTCGCTGCTTGCTGGATGCTGTGACTGAAGACCAAGCATGGGCTGTGGAGCGCCTCCTGCAGCGACCGCTTGACCCTGAGCCTTTGCCAAAGATGCCTCGTGCAGGCTTACTTTGGTCTGTCTTAGATGTTGTGGCGTTTTTTTTGTTAAGCACTTTACAAAAAATTCAGGATGTAACCCTGGAATCTGGCGAGACGGCCTTGTGGCATGCTGCAGCCTGCAATAGCCTTCGCTGTGCGCGCCACCCGTTACAAAAGCAGCTTTGGGTAGGTGGGGTAGGCAGTCTTAGTGCGCTTCGAGTTTCTCATGATGTATAAAAGCTGGCAGAGTCTGGCAGAATGAAGGTTTGCTGATTGAAGCCGATGCGGACAGCAACAGTGTGAGTCTGCGGGATGGCCGCTGCCCTCTTCACGTGGCGGCACAGATGGACCACATCGACATGATGCACCTCCTGATTGAAGCACGCGCAACCGTCGATGCAGAGAACGAGACGTTTGCAACACCCTTGCTTGCTGCGGTGAATCACGGGCGGACGGAGGCAGTTCGTGCGTTGTTGCAGTGGAGAGCCGATGTAGACTTTGCAGACAGCAGAGATGGACGGACTGCTCTTCTGGAAGCCTCCAGCCGGGGTCATTATTTACTGGTGCGCATTCTGCTCGAGGCCAGGGCGAACCCTGACAACGCCTTCACACAGGATGGCTCCACGCCAGCGTGTGTGGCTGCCTACCATGGCTTCTCCAATATAGTCCGAATCTTGATAAAGTGGAGGGCGGATGTCACTGCAGCCCGAACTTCTGACGGATCTACGCCCCTGTCTCTGGCTGCCTCGTTAAACCATCTGGCAATTGTGAAAATGCTCCTGGCCCTTGCAGCCCGTGATGGCCAGAAGGTGTCTGAGTTTGGCGCAAGCGCAATGCACGATGCGACTCGTTTGGGCAACCCAAAGGTTGTCAAACTGCTGCTACAGGCCCGGGCAGACCTTGATGAAGCTGATCGAGCTCCATTGCCAATAGCTGCACGTCTGGAACAGATCGAGATCGTTCGCATCTTGCTGGAAGAGCATGCAAATGTAGAATCCGAAAATCCCAAGGGCGTAACCCCCTTGATTGGGGCCGCTTACACCGGCAGGCTCGATGTAGTTCAGGCGCTGCTACAAGCAAAGGCTAGCCTGAACACACCAAACAGCACAGATGGGCGAACACCTCTGCTGGAAGCTGCCTGCCGAGGGCACGCAACACTGGTCCGTGTCCTGCTTGAGGCCAGGGCTGATGTCAACAGAGCCTTCAGCGAGGACGGTTCCACACCAATCTGTGTCGCCGCATACCACGGCTTTGTGGATGTGGTTCGCACCCTGACCTTGGCAAGGGCAGATCTAGGTACAGAACGGTCATCCGATGGCTCCACGCCACTGTGTGTGTCAGCCTCTTTGAACCATGTGCAGGTTCTCAAGGTGCTTCTGGCTTCCGCAGATAAGGCAGGCCAGAACATGTCTGAAATCTGCATCGCAGCGATGGACGCGGCTGCCAGCCAAGGACACGTCAAGATAGTAAAGATGCTGATCCAAGCTCGGGCCAGTCTGAATGAAGCAACTTGTGGTGAGTCTCCGCTTTTCGTGGCCGCCAGTTGCGGTCACTTGCCAGTGGCTCGCGTGCTGCTGGAGGCAAGAGCCGAGGTGCACAGATCACGAACCTGTGACGGAGCCACCCCGCTCATCGCTGCCATTCTGGAGGGGAACAAGGCCATAGTGCGCTTCTTACTCCAAAATGGAGCAGACAAGAACGAAAAGCGCTCTGACGGCGCTTCTGCGTTGCATTGCGCGATTCTTTCTCAAAGCCCGGATATATTACGTCTCTTGCTAGACGTGCGTGCGGATATAGCAGCTACTCGTGCATCTGATGGATATACCCCTTTCTTTGTTGCTGTTGCAAACAGTCGTGTTCCGGAAGTGCGTAGCTTGCTAGAAGCACGGGCAGAGGTTGACTCACGTCGAAGCAAAGACGGTGCAACGCCATTGTTTGTGGCCGCCAGCTGCGGGCATCCAGAAATGGTACGGGTGTTGCTTGAAGCAGCTGCAAATGTTTGTGCGGAGCGCAGTGATGATGGCACCAGCGTTTTGATGGCGGCGATTTGCTCTGATGTTCGTGATGTCACACGCTTGGTGCTTCTTGGTCGTGCGGAGATTGAGAAGGAAGGTTCAGAACCCGCGGCAACGCCGTTGTATATTGCAGCTGAGCTTGATCGGCCCCTTCAACTCCATGTCCTGCTTGAGTATCTTGCTGACGTTGATGGCGCTCGACGCTCAGATGGAGCAACACCAATCCTCGCGGCTTCGTATCATGGTTTTTCTCATGTTGTGGCCTTTTTAATCGAGTACGGTGCTGACGTGAACAAGGCCCGGACAACTGACGGCGCAGTACCTCTCACTGTTGCTTGCGAGCATGGGCACTTGAACGTCACGCGGCAGCTTTTGGAAGCTGGTGCCATGATGAATGTTGCTCGTTGGGGCGATGGAGCAACTCCAATGATTTTTGCTGCTCAAAACGGCCACAAGCAAGTGTTGCGTTTGCTTCTCGCTGTCAATGCAGATGCCAACCTAGCACGCACAAGCGACAGTGCTACACCTCTGGCTCGTGCCATTTACAAAGGGCACACAGGAATTGCGAAAATTCTTGAAGTATTTCTGCTTTTTAAGAATGCACACGGCTGTTAATCTGCCATGCTGCGTTGAAGCAAGCATTGGCAGCGAGCACGAAAGGAAGTGCTGAGCTACAGTTCTTTGCGAGTATCGGCCTTGACGTCGGCGAGAGTCGTCGGGCAGAGTTGCGAAGGAAGTTTTTGCTACAAGGGGCCAACTGACAAGGGGCAACCTCAGAAGATGTTACATGTGTTGCGAGCATTTCAGATGTGACGGCACATGGCAGCACCGCGTTGTAGCCCCGTGGTGCCTAAGGACGCTAGCCGCTGCCATTACCTGTGCCCGCCTTCGATGCAAAGACATGGTGCTGTTGAACTGTTTGCATAGACTATTGCAAGGTAAGCGGTTTGTAGTTAGTCAAGGCAAGAACATTTTGACATGCCCCTGTCGTTGTGGATACAGCCACAGCCAGACCTTGAGAACATGCCATTCCCGAAGATTCTGAGCTTGCCTTTGAGTAAAGCGTCTGGCGCATGTGCAGCCTTGTGAGCATTGTAAGCATCCAAGCATTGTAGCAATCCATTAGCAAGATCACTGCAAGATACTGCAAGAGAGATCAGGGCAGCTGCACATCATAAGGGCATAGAGGATGAGCCCCACTTTATGAAAGCTTTGTGGTGGTCTGTTCAGCTCCATCTCACAAATCTCAAACTTTGGAAATTCATTGCCAACTCCAGACCACTACATTTTAAGCATGAAGCTAGGGCACCGAATCTTCAGCTAAGACTCCTACCCCAGGTGTGGATATAGTTGCGAGACGAACCTGGATGGTTTATTTGTAGGGCTTTGGATGAGTCATTTTGATGAGGTTCAGGGACTTCACTCACTGCCCGTACTTTTGAACGGTGGGTAGTTGAGGGCTGTTCGCTTGCCACACTGGAGCGTCAGCAGTGAACAGAGCGTAGGTTGACAGCTTCCCAAAGTGTCAGCAAGCAGTGAGCGCACGCAGCACCACGTACTGCCCAAGCAAACGTGTCAAAGTCTCAGACGATCTTCCCAGCTACTTCTTACCGGCCACCTTGTACTAAGCTCGCGTGGTCTGAGCTTTTTGAAGGCAACGTGCAAGCTTGGCATTTTGGAAGCCAAGACGGTTTACAAGCCAGGCTCCCTCCAGATATTCTAGATCATTTCTTTTGGTCCTCCTATGGAAGATCTGATTGAACTCGATGGATTCTACGTTCACCTTCAGTGCCCATGGAACGACAATTGTGGACAACGCAAGCGGCAAGCTAGTCATTTCTCTCCTCTACATGCAGCGCTCGTGTTGATGAGCCATATGAGCCGGTATCAGGAAGATGCCATGTCAAAATTTGTGCAAAGGCGGCATTCGCACGTTTAGGTGCGAAAGGATAGCTGACGGCTGCACTGCGCATGACCAGATTCGAGTCACTGGCGAAGACTTCAGTGGTTGATAGAGGAGAGCAGACGACAAAACATGGCAAATACATCGTGCCAGGGAAACATGGCAGGGTTCTTACCCAGAAGAGATTGCAATTCTATCAATTTAGACAACGCTGCCTGTTGCATGTCACATCTTTAATATTGCAATGGCAACGCCCACGGTGGAGGAAGAACCTCCCGCCATTCAGACAGGCCTGCTCTCAGCTTGTTCCCCGCTTTATCCGTGTCCGTTGCTTTCTCAGGCAAAGCCAGCGTTGATGTGAGCCAGAAGATCAAGCAGATCGGAAATCCGATACTGGAAGCTTGGTTGCAGCAAGATTGCACGCGGCTGCTGCCACTGCTGCCGCCTGCTGCAACTGCTCTAGTATCAGTAGTAGTAGCGGTCGTCTAGTCCCCTTTCCACTCTACTTCCCTCTTCACTCTCCACGCTCTACTCTCCTCACTACACTCTCCGTTCTCCATTTTCCACACTCAAATCCAGGTTGCGTCCCTAACGTTTGCCGGAACCGCTATTGTTCACAAGCTTTGCTGAGGAGTTGGTGGGGTGGGGTGGATACTGATAAGCAGTAGAAAGAGAGGGGGCAAAAACACAGAATCCACACCCAACATCTCAGAACTCTTCAGATCCAGACCCATAACACAACGTCTTCCAACTCTGCAAAACCAGACCCTAATATCAACATTGCGGAACTCTTCAGCAGTACATCCCATAGTTCAGAAGTTCTGTTGTCAGAATCATGTTTCTGCACTACACATATGCCGGTCGCTCTTAAGACCGGCGCGCTCCCTCCTATATGTGCAAAGCAATCCTGTTGCATGCACAGGGGTGAGATGAGCACAAATTGAAGAGCATGGCGCTGCAGCCGACTCGTGCAATCTACCATGCTTCCGCATGTACAGGTTATCAGCTGCAATAGCTCTGAGCCGCGAGACCATGCTCGCATCAGGTCAAAAGCTCGGACCAGTCACCAGCGTGACTGCAAAAAAAACAGGTCCCATAGCCTTCCTCATGTATGCATCTAGAACGTGTTCCGTCCGCGGCATAAGAGTTCGGACCACTCGCGAGCATGGCTGCGCAAAGCAAAATCAGAACAAAAACGCGCCGGTGACCCATGAGCGCCTAACCGCAGGGGCTAGGTGGCTCACACCCCCAGGCCATGAGACGGACGTGTTGAACGTGACCTTTGCAGAGGGGGTGCAGAAGTTATGCGCTTCCCCAACCATGTTTCTGCATTACACATAATATGCTGGTGGCCCTTAAGACCGGCGTATTCCCTCCGATACGTGCAATGCAATTCTGTTGCATGCGCGGGGGGAAGGTGAGCGAATTGAGCAGAAATTGAAGAGCGCAGCTAGCCCTGCAGTCGATTTGTTTAATTTTGTTTCTTTCAAGGCTTCCTCATCTACAAATATCTACAAATGATAAACGTTTGGACCCACCATCTCGGAACTCTTTGGAAGCAGACCACGTAGCACGACTTCTTCCAACTTTGGAAAAACAGGCCCGATTGGAAGACGCGGACGGTGTACGTATTTGACGTGCACATGATATTTCGCATCTTGCCTGCTCAAGAGCTCTACTTCTATACAACTTCTTGCGTGACATGCAAATTCACTGCAATACGGCTGTCATGATTTTTGATTATTTTGCACGAAGCATGCGTCTTACTTTTCAGCCCTTGTACCAACATGCCATGGTCCCATCCTCCGACACTGCAAGACCTGCGGCGAACGTCTTGGACGCGCCCTAAATCTACCATGATCTGCCTCTTTCCACTCCGCTTTCCTCGCCGCGGCGGCAGATATGAGGATTGTGCGCCCCAGCGGCCGCGTCTCTGTGATTGTTGACGCTTTTTGCACGCGACGAACAACAGAGGGACAAAATGCGATGGCGGTTACGAGGATGTGGACCCCCAGTAGATTGTTGACACGTTTGACAAGCTTGGAAAACGTGAGGATCCAAAAGCGGCGACAGTCAGGGGCCCCATCCCTCTCACCGCAGACATGTTTGACACGCCGTGAACGCACGAGGGTGTATTCTGGTGATTGTTGACACTATGAAACGTGATGAAGACACCCGTAGTGGCCCCGTCCTTGCAACCGTAGACACTCTTGACACGCGACGACCCCATAGAGTCCAAAACAGATGACAACTACGAAGATGGCGACCCTGAGAGGGCCAGCTGGGGCGCGACATGCACGAATGCTTGCAGAGCGTCGCCGACGCTTTGCAACTCGCCCCAAAATTTAGGGGCTGATGCCAACGGCTGGCAACGCCAGAAAGCAGATAGAGTGCAGGTTTCCCCCGTTATCCCACGCTATAGTCGCGCTCCGTGCGCGCGCGTGCGCCGTAAGTCAACTTCAGGGCGTGCAAGCAGACTAGCAGATGAAAAAGGAGAAACGGCCCTTATTCCAACGGAAATCTACGCTTTTCTCAGCTCCAGCTGAAATGGGGCCTCGCGGCTAATTTTGAAAACGTTGTGTGCCCATGATGTTTTTCGGGGCAAACCGTGAAGCTCGCGCCTGGCGTAGGTCAGCTTCCGCGTCGTCCCACCAAAATGAATGGTTCAGAGCGCGCTGGCAGAGTCGAAGGGGGTACCATGCAGGGGCGGGGTTGGGTAGCCGTGCTGCGTTTTCCTGGCCCCAACGATGTAGCCGCAGCCTTTGCTACAAAGGGGGATTTCGTGGGATTGTCCCACATCATCGGACCTAAATTTCTCACAGGGGCCCCCAGGCGCAAGCAGCCTGAAATTAACACGCGCTCCAAAGGTTTCCTTCCCCCATGCTCAGATGCATTTTAGACTCCAGGACCTCCAGAAACATCATGGGCACGCAACGTTTTCAAAACTAGACCCAAAGGTCACCCAAAGTCGAGAAACGGACCCCCACCGATGCTGATGATGCTGGCCAACAAGGCCAGCTTGATTTCGATCCAACACACCCCGAGGTCAGTCGGAAAACAATTTCCCACAGGCGCAGCGAATAGTGCAGTAGCTGCGCCGCAGTCAAAGTAAAGGTTGCGTGATGTTCGAAATATTGTGGCGCCGCATAAGCTTTCAGGGACTGGGGACCAGTCCTGGCAAGCCTCTCACAAGGCAATTGCGAGAGGCGTGCCGCCACATTTTTCCCAAGCTTGGAAGCAAGCGTACATGAGGGCCTTCGAGAGAGCCTCAACAAACACTCTATAGTCTCGTGCGACATGGTACGGAGGAAGATTCCTGACGTTGCAACAACTCCAGGGTAATGGAATACCTCGTCAAATTGCTCCATGCCCCACTGCGCGATCCTGAAGGGATGAAATGACAGGGCCGGGGCTCCAGAACAGGATGAGCGTTGTTTTACGGAACTGTGGAGGGCGTCGCGCGGAAAGACGCCAGGAGGTCATGCGCTGGCTGCATGAATCAAGAGATTGCTGGGCATGGCGTTGACATTTGAGTCTTCCTGGAAACATGATGGAGACATGACATGGAACACACCACTTCTCCGCTTCCGACCTCGCAGGTCAGGGGTCATGCCCTTCATCTTGGATCTAATGGAATACAAGGAGGGATATTGTGTTTTATTTCTTGCAAACTGACTCCTGGTCCATCGTTGATTGCCAGCTGTTTGCAATGTCCGAGAAACGCACGTAACAAATTGGAAGGACACCCCCCCCTGCAAGTGCTTTTCTCAAACTATGAACGGCGCGGCTTTGCTTGTGTTGGGTTGGAAAGTGTGGGGCTCCAGGTCGAGGAATGTTGCATTGAACGGGGAGATGTCTGCGCCCACTGGCTGGAACAAGAAGAGCAATGAGGGGCCGCGCTCTCTCCAACAACCGATCAACGATCTTGCCCCGACCGAGAAAGAAATCAAGCTGGGTGCCATGCTCGGAGTCAGTCTTGGCCGGCACGACCGTGCGCAAAGCCTTCCCTGATCGCGACAATGTGTTGAAAGCACTGCGTCCTGTGTGTTTGACAAGTTCCTGGAAAGTGGACTGATCTGCTTGCGCAGTTGCAGCGGAGTACTGAAATCACCAAGGACCCAGCAACCATTCCTATGTGGCACGTGCTGCAGCACCTGCTGAACATGATCCCAGACTGTCTTTTGCTCTTCGGTAAGAACATCAACCTTGCACCGTTGTGCGTCCACGAAATGTTTCTGAGTGTCCCAGGAAAACTGATAACTGCGTAAGATGTCTAAAGGCGTCTCATACGAAATGCGAACACGCAGAAGTCTGCCCTGTAGAGCTGTGAAGAATTTCATGAGGGCCAAGACGGGCATCTTGTTGCAGGTTGGGAGGAACGCAGTGAAGGATTGGGGTGCGGCGTGGACACGCTTCTGGTGGCCCCCCTTCTAATTCCACATGTGCTGTCGGCAGCGCGGCCATTGAAGTATCGATGCTGGTTAGGGCGCTTTGGCCAAGCCGGGCAGCAACCCGACTCCTGAACAATAACAAGTCTGCTGTGCTTCATGGTGTTTTGCGATGCAGACTGTCGTCCCAGTTACAACGGATCAACCGTCATCTTCGAAAGGCAGAGAAGCTCAAGAAAATTCAAAAGGTTGAGCAAGTCACTCTGTCTGATAACATTTTTGAAAGGGGCTACGATCCTCGCGCCCAAAAGCCCCGAGCGTAGAATTCAGCTGAAAGACTTGGGTGGCAGAGTTCAGACAAGGGAGGTGGAGTTTCAGCAATTGCTCTCAGCAATTGCTCTCGGACCTATTTCTAACAACTTGCAGTGGTGGCTGAAGGACAGTCCTAATTTCACACTTCAAGAGTTTTTCCATGCTACTCGGAAGTTTTTTCCATCCAAAGCTATGCCGTGGCAATCTGCGCCGGCAGCGCTGAGGAAGGTGGCGACGGAACCTTCTGCGGGACAGCTATGGGCCAGCTGCGTGCAATCTTTCAACCGAGTGTGATTTCTTTCCCTTCGCACTGGATTGTGCCAGAATTGGTGCTGTTACCTATGCCTGGCGAAGCATTCAAGACGGACGCGGATGTAAGACCATCGCGCTCCTTCACCCATGTACAAAGATATTGGCTTCGATGCTCGCTGACAGGCTCCGCCCGTGGGCGCTGAGTTACCTTGCAGACAGATAATTCGCGTATGTTACAGGCAGATCTCTACAACAAGCTCTGGAGCGAGTGACTGCGCATTGCGCTCATGTGCGCAACATTAAGGCGAATCGGTCCCTGAATAGTCATGCCAGAAGAGATCAGTAACGGCCGCGCCCGCTTGCAGGTGGCGGGAGTGCAGCAGCGCACCGACTCCGTACGGCTTGGTGCAGCCCGCAGTCTGAGCCTGTGGACCATCTTCGCAACTCAGATGTCCATGGTTGAAGTGCCTTGGCCTTGGCCTCTTCAGCAGCACCACGCATCAACAGGAAGAGGTTGAGTTCGCTCTTTTTTACAAGGGTCATGTCCATGATTGTGCCAAGCTAGGGAGTGTTCCAGGTTGTGTGCGTTGATTGCAGTTACTGCGTGTTGCTGGTTTGTGTCCATGAGGGTTTTACAAAGACTCACGCGTGCCATAAACGGCAACTCCGCAACAGCTCCGAACAGAACAGCGCTTCAGCAGATCCCTGGGCCGAGTACCTAGCAGCGCCGGAAATCCTGTGTTGGCGTCTTCAATGGAGTTTGCCTTCGCAAACGTGTCGGGCGCACCTCAGGCAGTCGTGGCAGACATGGTAGAGGCGACAAAGGAGTTGGACTTAATTGCTTCTTTACAACCGAGGTGCAGAGCAGGCCTCGATGGCCGTGGATCAGGGACGATGGAAGGAACCCGCGGCGGAGTTGGCCCCCCGGCCCCCCTCTGCAGAAATGGCGCAAGTCATGGTCCAAAGGCAGGGCCAGCGCTCGGGCCATGCAGGCAAGGGCAGCTCACAAGGTTCTTCCAAATGGGACCAATGCGAGGGAAGCCAGTGACAGGGCCAGAACAAAGTCAACTTGGAAAACTGCAGTCGTGCTGAGGCAAGAACCAGCTCAGCGTCAGCCGCCAGGATACCTCCTATACACCCTGCTCCTGAGAGCGGACATGGAGCACAACGTGGCAACCAGTGTCACAGGGTGATTCTGTTCCAGCGTTGGATAGGAATGGTTGCTGCCAGACTGAAGGCCATGACCAGCAACACAGACAACGCGCAGAAGGCCAATGAAATGGAGCGGAGTCAAAGCAGCGCGAGGTGGACGTGTGGTTCCGGAGGGCAGGGTTGCGCAAGCCTGGGAGATGCTGATCAACATTACCGTGTGTGGCCCCCTGGCCTCATGCAACTTGCCCGTGCGTGGCCTAGTGCAAGAGCTCCATCCTGACAATGGTTCTGGACGTTGGGCTGCGGACGGAGGAGGCCAATCTGGAGCGGTTCTTCTTAGTGCTACTACTTGAGCGTAATCAACAAGGGTAGCCTGGCTGTGCCAGGATCTATTGGAGGTGTGGGCCATCTTTGGAGAGACATGTTGAATGAGCATTCGTGGCAGGTCATGCTACGTGGCTGGAATGCTCCGCGAAGGCAACGTGATGCTGGAGAGTTCTTGAGCTACCTTGCAGGTCAACGCCCCAGCTTTCAGAATACCTTCCTGTGTGCGTGGCAAGCCTTACACAGAGGTCCTGAACATGACTCTTGGATTGAGCGGAAGCTGCGCTCAGCCGCGCTCCGAATTGACTCGACCTTGCTGGGTTGCGGTGGGCGCCTTTGTCAGTCTACTACAAAACGCGGTGAATTCTTGGCATCATCAGGCCTACATCCACGTGCTGACTGATGCGCCGCATTCTCTTGCGCTAGTTGCTGGCAAGTTTCAGGGTCTCAGGTTCTGGATGGACAAGTTCGCAAATATAAACGTGCCCTTATACCTGACCAAGTGCTGCCGATGCCTTCTTTTCCGAATGCTTGCTTCCAGACTGTTGCGTACCAGTTCAATTCGTTTGTCCTGCGTGTAAGCGATGCCCCAACTTCTGGCCATTGCGTAACATTTGTCCTGGTCCTGACTTCAGATGTTTTAATGTTCCAGTGCGTGAGCTCAGGGCTCAGGGCTGATGAAATGGCATGGTCTCACCGTGATGCTTATGTGTTCCTCTATTGTAGGATTGATGGCCGTGCGCGCATTTGGGAGTATTCTGCCTTGGGTCCTAGGGCCGAGAATGCTCTTCTAATCTGAGCTTGGGGTGTGCAATGGCGCTGCTTGCAGCCGGGCCACTGAGCCTGTCCGTGAAGTCGCTTGCAGGAGCTTGCAAGCGCGTGCGAGCAGGCTAGCAGTTTGGAAACAGGAGAAAGGCTCGTAGTCCAACGGAAATCTACACTTTTCTTAGCTCCAGCTGGAGTGGGGCCAGGGCTAGTTTTGAAAACGTTGTGTGCTCATGATGTTTTTTGGTAGTCTAGAAAGGGCCCATGCTTTTGGAGGGGGGGCCTCCAATAGCGCTTGTTGGTTTCAGGCTACCTTTCAAAGGTCGGAGCGCGTGGCACGCTGTCTGGTGTAGGTCAGCTTCCGCGTCGTCCCGCCACGTTAGCCGTGCTGCGTTTTCCTGGAAGACACATCGCAGACGGCCAGCCATCCGACGCAGCTGCAATTTGGCCCCCGCGCCCCTAAAGGAGGATCCCGTGCCACTGTTTCTCAAAGGGTTTTTCAGACAGCAGGCCCCGCCGATGCTGATGATGCTGGCCAGGCCAGCGTCAGCAGCCTGATTTCGATCCAACACGCCCCCGAAGTCAGACGGAAAACAATTTCTCACAGGCGCAGCCGATAGTGCCGTGCAGTAGCTGCGCCACAGTCAAAGTAAAGGTTGCTTGATGGGGACCAGTCCGGGCAAGCCTCTCGCAAGGCTACCAGCCAGGCCAGCCAGGCCCCACCGGGCCCCCAGCGCTTTTCGTCTTGCAAGGGAGAGAAAAAAGGAAACCTTTTCCGCCCTCTCAAATCATCCAACGCGACGCCTAGGGAAGACTTGCAGTCGTAATAACGACAACTGCGATAGTCATGACGCCAACCGTGCAGAACAACGATGATGACATGGGGGCTGGTTCCAACGCAAAACATTGTCATTCTACGAAATCATAAGAACTAGATGCTGGAAAGGTAAATGTGTTTGACCTTGCGCATGGATTGCCAGAGTTGGCGGTGGAAATTTAACATGTTGTCAAGAGACCTCGAAAGTTAGCGGGTTTTTCTGTGAAGGTCGTCAATTTTTCAACATGAGCACATTTTGACAGATTCATGCTTTCCGACTCACCGTTTGGTACGTTGCGCGGTTACCAGTGATAGCACTAGTACACACTACGAGTACAAGTACAACACCTAGCAGTATTCCCCGCTGCAGAAGCAAGAGGCGGAGGAGGAGTGTAGGCGTCGTCGTAGTAGTAGTAGTAGTAGTAGTAGAAGAAGACGACGACGACGACTACTACTACTACTACTACTACTTCTACGATTACTACGATTACTACGACTACTACGACGACGACGACGACGACGACTACTACTACTACTACTACTAGTACTAGTAGGGAGGAGGAGGTCGTAGTGGTAACAGTGGTAGTAGTGGTAGTAGCGGTTGTCGACGCGGAGCAAGTCCAGGTCTGGAACATGTTTTCGGCCAACCAAACGTAACGCTCGGATTGATCTGTCGGAGGAGAGAGACACGCCGCAGGGGCACAGGCTGGGGATGCTGTTGAAGACATCTATGATGAGGTCTGGAGGCGGCCCTCTCTTTTTCGGCTTCAGCTTCCTTCTTGGCTCTCAGGGCTAGAGTCGCCAGTGCATGGGTCTGAGCTCATTGCACACAGAGCACTACTGAGAGGCTGGATTGACTCGGATGAGTTGAACTTAATGCTCCAACATCTTCCAGGTCACTCCACAGGCAATGATTTCGCCCATTCAGCAGAGGCTCCCGCCCAGTTTTTGGCAGCTGCGTATGGGTACGGGTGGAAGTGATGCGGAACACACTGCTGTATCCATGGTCGTGTATTTTGTTGGTGGCACTGGCAAACCAGCTAGTCGATGGTCAGGCTTACAGCTAGCTCTCTATCGCTGGCACGACCTCGGCCACATACGGACATGAACAATGCGAAACACACCTTGAATGTGAGTATACCGCTTACGTCACGGCGCAAAGAAGAACTCTGGGTAGAGACCCAGGTGGAAATGCTTTGCTTCTGCCGTCTGGTCAGCGTGGAGAGAAACTGGCAGCAGGTGGTGCAGGCCCAAGGAATCCCCTCCTACTCCAACGATGGGGCAGAGTTCAAGGAGTTCACTCCTTGAAGCTGGACTACTTTGACATCGATAAGGTGGTTAGCCGCGGGCACGCCTACTTCGTGGAGAGGGTCATCAGAACCCTAAGGAAGCCCTGGTGCGCAGGCTCTCGGCGGCCTTGCGCCTAACCCACGGAGGCACCGGAGTGACTCCGAACCAGGCCTACAGCGATGCCTCCAAGGCCGAGCACGCCCGGCAGGTGATGCAGGCTCAGGCCAAGCGCAACGCGCCTCGGCCCAGGAGCCTACAGGGTCACCGAAACTGCGTGGACGGAGCAAAGCTACCAGATCACGGGCATCGAGCACACAGACATGGGGCCGCTCTTCACTCTGAGGGGCTGGCAAGGCAGTGACTGCGCCGTACATTCAGTTCGATGGGTCCAGACGTCATGCAACATGTCCATGGCAAGGAGTTCGCTTCACGCTTGTTCTTTACCGCATACGTGACAGCTAGAAACTGGCAGAGAAATCAGCGAAGCTGCTGAGGGACTTTGCCTTTCCCTTTCCACTGAAGTCCCACGCAAGCTGATTGTTCAAGCACTTGGAGCACACGTGGAGTGCACCTGAGCTGGAAAACGCCACTGCAAGCTAGAAAAGGGTGGAATGCAAGCCAGCTTTCTTCCACTTGCTTCAGTGCCGCATCTACCAACCCGCAGGTACAGATGCGCCGCTGGTGAGTTCGGGGTCGGATTTGCTTTGCCTTTGGAAAAGAAACGCAGGTACAGATGAGTGACGAGTTTTTGTCTCGCAGGTTCTTAGGTTGCTTTTATACGGAATGTTTTCAGCGACTGCTTGGGGCCTAGGCCCGGGTCGTTGGATTGAGTGAGTTCTAAGCCATACATGGCGGCTCACCACTGCCTCATGACAAAGTCATTATGGAGGCTCGCTAGGTTGCACCGAAGCAATCCTGCATCGAAGAAGAAGAAGAAGAAGTAGTAGTAGTAGTAGTAGGAGAAGTAGGAGGAGTGGTAGTAGTAGGTGGTCGTAGTGGTAGTCGTGGTATAAGGGGTTGTCGTGTAGTTGACGGTGGGGTTTTCGGCAAGATCGCAGTCGATTTCGTTGGCAGGTGATGACTTTGTACATTGTTCGTTGCACGCGCGGCTATGCATGTTCTTTGGCGCATTATCGGCTTCCTGCTACTCTTTCAGTCGGCACTGGGGCTCCAAATCTTAAAGAACACTTACATAGAAATAAGGCCCCAAATTCTGCAAGCTGGCAAGCAAAACTGGTCCCAAATGCTGTTGATTGCAAAAAAACACAACAAAGTAAGGCCCCGCACTTTACAGACAGCCAACCGCAAATCCAAAACAAAAGTAGCGCCCCACATGTTGCAGGCTGCCCACCCGAAATCAAAACCAGAAAAAGTAATGCCCCAAATGTTGCAGGTTGCCAAAAAATCCGAAATAAAGACTAGGGCCCCGCATGTTGTAGACAAAAATCCAAAAATGAAAGGGGGGGGGTTCAAATGTTGCAGATCGCCGGCCAAAAATCCACAGTAAAAGTAGTGCCAGGCTGCCAGCCAAACATCGAAAAAACAAGTAGGGGTCCAAGTGTACCTGAAAGTTTTCTGAAAACAGAAGAACCAACAGCTTCAGCCAGCCGCCCGCAAGGAAATCCCAACATGAATACGAAACCATCATAAAACGAGCTTCAGGTAACGAAAAACGCACCGTCAAAAACACGACAATTTCTTGGTGGTCGTCGTCGTCGTCGTTGTCGTAGTAGTAGTAGTACTAATAATCGTAGTACTCGTCGTCGTAGTCGTCGTCGTAGTCGTCGTCGTTGTTGTGGTTGTAGGAGTAGGAGTAGGAGTAGGAGTAGGAGTAGGAGTAGGAGTAGGAGTAGGAGCAGGAGTAGGAGTAGGAGTAGGAATAGGAGTAGGAATAGGAGGAGTGGTCGTAATAGTAGCAGTGCAGCAGTAGTAGTACCTATAACAATAGTAGTAGTAGTAGTAGTAGTAGTAGTAGTAGAAATAGCAGCAGCAGTAGTAGCAGTAGCAGTAGCAGTAGCAGTAGTAGTAGCTGTAGCAGTAGCGGTAGCAGTAGCAGTAGCAGTAGCAGTAGCAGTAGCAGTAGCAGTAGCAGTAGCAGTAGCAGTAGCAGTAGCAGTAGCAGCAGCTTCAGCAGTAGCAGTAGCAGTAGCAGTAGCAGTAGCAGTAGCAGTAGCAGCAGCAGCAGAAGCAGCAGCAGCAGCAGCAGCAATAGCAGCAGTAGCAGCAGTAGCAGCAGCAGCAGTAGCAGCAGCAGCCCAAGCAGCAGAAGCAGTAGCAGCAGTAGCAGCAGTAGCAGCAGTAGCAGCGGCAGTAGCAGTAGCAGCAGCAACACATGATTCACACCCAGGAGGTGGGCGTTCAAGCACGGGAGCAGGAGCACGGTAAACAACAACAGGTGTAGTTTGGCACCTGGAGGGAATCCATCGATGGTTCGGATCAAGGGAGAGGATTCCTTTAGAGACAAAACGTGGCCAGACATGATGTGCCACCTGGCACAGCGAAGGCGATTTCTTTTCTATTCACTTGTGCAAGGTGAGCAACTCATCTCTCAGCTGGTATACCGAGCGAGCTTATTTGGATGATCGCAACTTGGATCTCAATTGAACACCGGTAAAGTGATCATCACAAAATGGCTCATTTGGGTTTGCGAGCGCCGAGTCTAGTTGCGATTCCGTAAGCTCAGCATCGGAGAGCGTGAGAGTCCCAGTTCGAGCCCGCATGTACGCAGGCTATGCGCGCTGGACGCATGGCAACAGAGACCTTCTCCGCGTGTTGGCTCGAAAAGCGACGCAGTCCAGGCACGTGTTCACCAGTTAGACGGTGCGCGACATGTCTTTCTAGTGAATTGGCACAGTGCGCCACAAGTTGCCAGGTACTTTGCCCGCGGCTTCCCCAATTCCTGGAACAATGCCTCTGAGGAGATGTGGGACACTTTTCAAGAGGGATACAGCGCGCACAATTGGCAAGGCTGGATCAGCAGTTGGACAATGTTGCAGTTCTGCATTACCATCCAGCAACTGATTGGCGCCGACCCCGAGCGCTGGCACATGTCAAGTGTCCCGACTAAAAGCCCACGCGACGTAGACATAAAGAGTAAAAGAGAATAACCGTGCCCGAAAACAGTTAGGAAGATGTCGATCCCGATCCCTGACACTGTTGGCATCTCTGACACGTGACGTTGCAAAGATTCAAAGATTCGAGGGTCCACAATCCACGATGCGCCCAAGAAGGCTGTGACACCTCCGAAGCTGGACGCTTCCCGCATGCTTAGCGAAATCAGGTGGCACCTCTTCAGGCCAAATGCTCACCTACAGAGCCCAAGCTCTAAACCGGACCCTTTTGGTACACATTCAGGAAGGCTGTCCAGTTGGCACAGGCAGCACCAGCTCTGCTATGGATGGCTTCCAGCAGCTGATCCCAAATCAGGCAGCTTGTTTCACGCTTTGGTATGCATCTAGGAGGCAGCTGAAACTTCAGGTTCTGCTTTCAGCCTCTCAGCTTATTTTGCATTACTGCGCTATCCTGCCTTTTGAGTTCCTGACCTTCCAGAATGCAGGCTTTGCACTCTTTCTTGCTGAGGTCCTGGCAAAGGGGTGAAGGGTTAAGGACGAACTAGCGACATTGCCGAACCAGGCCTCTGCTGTTTCATCCTGTTTCCTTTTTGCCAAACCTAAGAAACCACTTAGCAACGCACAAAATCTGGATTTTCATCATGTTAATCATGTTTCTGTGAAAGCACTGATGTGCAGCACTGTGGCTCTCGTTTTGCATTTGCTGTATAAGGCACTCCTGGGTTCAAATCAGTCAGTGCTTTTCCCTGCACTCTGTGCGCACAGATCGTGTTGGCCGATGCTTTGAATTCAGCCGCGAAGGTGCCGGCGTGTGTGCGGACATCGGCCATCGAACAGAGCAGGAGGCTACCAAGCCGAGGACCAGCCCAGCTCTCTGAGTAGGATCGTCTCATATCAACATGACTTGGGCCGATGGTTCTCGTGTACAATCGCTATCGCTTCAGATTCAGTGCTGCCCATCTCTGTACTTGTGCGACATTTCTGATGTGACATCATCAACATGTGCTCGTCCAGGGAGCTTGTGAAACTTGCGAGAGGGTAGACAAAGGGTCTGCCAGGTTCAACACGAAGCGCGCTTGACGGTGCTACACCAGGAGGAGCGACCAGCAACAGCAGCAGCAAACAAGAAAAGCTAGCAGCCCTTCTGGGAAGCCATATCGCGGCGTAAGGGAGTTGGCTACGGTGACCAGTTGTGAGCATGTTGCTGCTTTAGCAGGCAACGCGGTGCCGAGTTGCCTTTTCAAGCAGCACTTGGCTTTGCGGTTGATTGGTGGAGGGGTCCTGAGGCGGTCCCCCATAACAACTCCGGGGTTTGAGTCGGTTTGAGCTTGTGCGAGAGTAAGCTTTGCACACGCACCATGATAGCCAACGGGGGAAGCATGCAGAAAATTGAGTGATCTGAAGCCTTCGAGCTTGTGCTCAAATCTAGCAGAACCTAGCAGAGCGCAGTGAGATCTTGTGCCACGTCGGTGCTTGACCGCCTGTACAGTCTTTTAAAAACTGACGCCAGCCGACCAGTTGCGGCGGAACAATCCGGAATTTGGCTTCCTCAGGCAACAGCATGCAACAGTGTGATTTCCAGACAGGGGCCTTCATTTCTTACTGATATGAGGCGACAGCGTGGGAGTCGGTGGTGGCGGTGGCAGTGATAGTATGCCAGGATTCGCCGAGTTGGCAATTCGTGGCACTGTTTTGTGCGATGAGTACCAGCACGGGTGAGGGTTGGATGAATTGGAGAAGGTTTCTTACGAAAACAAGCGTGGACACATGTAGTGGCAGGCAGGAGTGCGCGAACTCCGTCGACACGGACGTGCCTCTCCTCGCGGACTTCTTGTGCATCCAGTCGGACCGCCACAGGCATCTCAAGCTTGGGAGTAATTTGCTGATATTCGCGATGGTTTTGCCTCGTCATGGGAAATGCAGAATTGCATCACAAAACGCCATGACTTGGAGGGGTATATCCGCTGAGCTTGATGTCAGTGCTACAGTAGCTGCCACAGTGTGACACAGGCACTCCGATGACTTCTACGCAGCCACTAGAGACAGAAGGCCGTGTTGAGATGTTGATGTCTGCTTCGTGGTGTCGCAAGGGTGAAGAAGAGCAGGCGCCAACAGTCAGCAGTTATGTCAGCCCCCCATTTGCAAAAAGAAATCAGCGAC
Source organism: Symbiodinium pilosum (assembly GCA_905231905.1). NCBI lineage: Eukaryota > Dinophyceae > Suessiales > Symbiodiniaceae > Symbiodinium > Symbiodinium pilosum. The sequence goes on from CAJNIZ010007202.1 coordinate 101,532, forward strand.
GAAGCGAGCCTGGCAACAGCAAGACAGTAGGTTGTTGCACATGCTTACGCTGAGACCTCATGATCTTCTAGTCTAGCTCGGCAGTCATCAACCAAACTGAGCGTCTGGATGGAGACGCTGTTGGCGCAAAATTCAAGGTAACTCGTGTTCCACACATTGTGCCGAACGAGGCCCATCACGGCAAAATTCTGGGTCCTCAAGCAGTAGGCTCATCCGGCGCTTGGTGTCCGCCTCAGATATCCTCAAAGGTCTCAAAGGTTGATCTTGGGCAATGCCAGAAGCGCGTCCTTCAACTGCCCTTCCCCTGAAGCCATGCGCCGCATGTTGATGTGTCTTGAAGCTGAGGAGACTTTGCGGTATGTATCGGAGCGTCCACAAGCTGCGGGCCCGGCCACAATCTCAGGGAAGGGTGTTTCCGTCAGTTGGAAAGGCCTCACAGAAAAGCATGTAGTTTAGAAGATCCGTGCCCTTCCAAGCACTGGTAAGTGGCTTCATCTTGCCTAGGAGCATTTAGTAAGTCAATATTTGAAAGCTCATTTGAGGTCAAAAAGCTGGACTGGGACATGTTCACTGCAGCCTGCTGAGCTTCTGGAATTACTGGAAGCTTCCACAGCTTGCCTCAGCCATCCATGTCGCATGTGCAGTTGCGTTGCAGGGAGAGGTTTTCGGTGCAGAATGCATAGAAGCTCCGTGCGTATGGGTTGCTGGCCACTTGACAGGTCTTCGGGAGGCGAGGCTTTGACAACGAGCCCACAGGCCTGGCCCAGACTTTCAGGATGACTGAAAGCGATCTTGAAATGATACCTTGCAAGAGCTCGTCTTCACCGCTTCACCTAAAGCGAGCCTCTTATGCCTCTTGCCATGGGCACATCATCGCTTCGCTTCGACGATCCTTGCAGACGGCCTGGTATGGCCTGAGCTGCTCGCAGAACTCGCAGTCAGCAAATCAAAAGTGTCGAGGAGAGCTGAGTTGAACGCAGTGAACCCAAGAGGAATCAGCAAAGGTGTGTGGCAGAAGTTGAGAATCTTGGGTTGAGAACAGAAGAAGCCTTTCCTGCGTCTAGCCATTCTCGTCGGTCACGCAAGACAGAAGAGAGCAGAAGAAGCCGCACTTATGCTACGTTCTAGTTGCTCATTTCTGCGAAAGGAGTGCAAAAAGGTACAGCTGTGCAACATGTGCTGGCAAAGACTCTGCTCAGAACATTCCTGCAGCAAGATACAGCAAGAACATGCTAATATACGCAGTATAGATGCGGGTACAATTGGAAATGTGAACCTCCCAAGGGTCATGCAGCGAACTGCTTTGTCCGTGCCATTGGTGTCTGTTGTAAACGGGTAGCGTGTAGTAGATAACAGTTTGCGGAACAGAGACCGTGCCTGGGGATCCAAGCTCAACTCCGGCTAGTATCCGCCAGCAGCTCGCACGCAAGTTCTGTACGATGCTTGTGGACCATCCTGCGATGAGATTCCGACAGGCAGGCGGGTCATCCACCCAACCTACGTGCCAGGACGGGGCTTAGCACGTTGCTGCAGACTAGCGGAGTCTAGCCTAAGATAGCTTCGTCTGTGACTGGCGGCGTGTACAATCTCCAACCTGGGCACATGCTCGATGCAGGAGTTAAGGTGGAAGAGGAGAAAAAGCAGGAGGAGTCGGATAGCGATTGAGGCGTGTAGATCGGCAGCCGGCCGATCTGCACAATCGCCTTAGTGCAGCTAGATTCACTCGATTGCTTTGCCATGAAAGACAGGCATGCGTGGCGCTGACGTTGCTCTAGCCGCGGCTGCAGACATGCCTGCATAAAGTGAGCTACCTCGGCAGATTATGCCTCTTCCATACAAAATAGTGTGGGACGAAGCCTCTGCAACGTGTAACAACCCGATGCATGTGGCTGCTATTCGCAGTCCCCTCTGCAAAGGTGCAATTTCAAGGGTGAGCGGAGAAAGTCGCTGCAAGCCCAAACATCTTCCGACTCTTTCGCATCTTTTGAGCTGGCCAGAAAGCTTGGCTGGCCATGAGATATCCGCAAGGTGTTGAGAGGAAGCCATTTTTTTGTAAAGTCTCGCCGGAACAGTGCCGACATGCTACAGGGATGCAGGTGCATGCCCGATTGTCCAAGCACCATGTGCCTGTCTCCGTCAACCTCACAAAGTGTCTCCGCAGCCGGCAGTACAAAGCTGTGGTGCTGTCAATTCTGAGAAGACATCCTCATCCCTTAAGTAACAGACAGTCAGACAGTCATCATCATTGTCATCATCATTGCCGTCTTGCTCTGCATGTGAGCTTGGCTCGGAAGCTTTGGCCGGTGCCAGAGCCTTCCAGGCCGTGCGCTATCCTGGGTCGTTTTGTTTTTGAGTTAAGGTAGCCAGGCCTTTGACTACGTGGAACAGTCCAGCGCTTGCAGGCAAATAGAAGAAGGCTTCTTCGAACTGTTAGCTTTGCCTTGGCAGGTGCCCATGGATGGCCCAGGGGCAGTCTCGTCGCAAGCATCGGCGGGGTGTCCAAGACTTGCTCCAATTAGGCATGCATTTGCCCTGTCACAGATCGGCATGCTGATGTGACTTCTTGTCAGGCTCGGCATTCAAAGTGGGTCGATGGTCATGCTTGTGCAGCTCTCTGCCCCTTGGCACATCAAATCCAACACTGTCCAAGCAGACACACCCCAACATGTAAGATGGATGCTCTTGCGTAGCTTTTGCTGCTCATGTCATACGACATGCACGTGAGACATACTACTGCGACAATCTCTCACGTTTACCCTTGATAGCCACCTGCATTTCGAGGGCCCAGCATGCAACAATTTTGTTTAATGAATTGCGCGACTGCACCTGAGGTCTGCTGATCCTGGATGACAGGCAGCAGAACGTCTTGCAATATGCAGTGGCATGAAAGTCGGTGAACATGGAAAAGCAATGGACCCATAAGGCCATAAGTTTAACATAATTTCAAATCCTGCTTTACAAGCTTTGCTGCAGTACCCAAATGCCACTGAAGCATTTGACTCATGACTTGATTCATCTTTTGTAGTAGGTAGGGAAAGAGAAATCTCTGAAAGATTTAATTGGGGATCCGAGTTGCGAACAAAGAGTCGGATTCCTACCTGAGGTTTTAAGATGTTGTAGAGGCGCCAAGCCACAATCAACTCACTGAGATGGGATGCTGCCTGAGGTCCTTAACGGACCATATGCAAAAGATGATGTTGCGGGATCTGAGGTGCCACTAAACTTCGGTAATGCAGGCTTCAGGATGCTGCCAGAGGCCCCTGACTACAATCAACTGATGACTTAATGCGGGATCCAAAGTAATTACCAGTATCAATGAGAAGATACATGTGGTAACCCCTAGAAACCATAAGCTGGACTCAGCAGCCTCCCTAGCCTTACAACGATCTAGATCCCCAAACCCTAACCGCAATAGTGACCACTACCTTCCTCAACTTTGACAACGCTGTGTGAAGGGGACAATGAAATCCGGTTGTAATTGTTTTGGGTTCAAGAGCTGGAGAATTGACTTTCTTTAACTCTTAGATCAGCCGGCTTCAGCCCACATATGCAATTCGCTCTTTCAAGAAAATGTCTCTTCTTTTCACACTGTTTCAATTCAAGGGTTTGGCAGCAATACAGAGCAGCACCGGGCTAGATACAGTTCGAACTCGATTCCTCTCCCTTGCATGGGCAGGCGGATTGGCAGCACGGCAGACCTCAGGGCACCACTGCGACGCCGCCGGGCCCTTCCACCTTTCCTATACGTGGAGGACCGTAGAGCCGTAGAACTTCAGCTGCAGGCAAGTCTGAGATGAAAGTTCCACAGACCGCCTGTCGCGATAGGCCATCAGCCCCTTTCTGCGATTCGATGGGCTTCTGCCCAACATGCCTGAAGCTTAGATCCTGGCGGCTCAGCGCTGCTCAAAGCCTTATGCAACACTAACCTCAGACAACCGAAGCACCTTGAGCATCTCTATTTGGGCTTAGCTCCTGTCTGCGTCTGCAGCATACGCAAACAAACCAGGTTGGGTATGAACAGCATCTCATAAATATACATCATTACTGTATGAGAAGGAATGTGTTGGCGATTGGGCAACAAGCAATCCAACTGGCAGATTCAGGGTTGGGCGCTGTTGCTTCCTGGAAAGAGTTCCAGGTTGCACACTATGATATTCAGGCTGTGGAGTCACGCTAGGGTTGCGGAGGCTGACTTGTCGGCAGCCGACTCCTCCCAAATATTGCCCTTGCCACCACCCAGCGCCGGACTGCTGCTGTCCTCTTGTGACTTGTGGTGGTTCCGCAAGGCTGTATGCCTTCGGTGGGCGTAATCAAGAAGATGGCCCGTTGAACACTGCCCGACTCTGAGATCTGCTGGGCGGTGACCGCTTCACAGGACATCAGAGTTCAAGCGAGCACAAAGCATGGATCACACAGCATTGCTATGCATTGCTCATCCGTGCGTGGCCAGGTCGAGATCTTCAACACCTGGCACGGCTGCTGGGCCTCTTCCTTGGAGAAAGAGGAGAGGATGAGAGGATGATGCAAGGAGATAACTTCCAGATGCCAAATTTTTTTGACAGACAATTAATTTGAAGTAGACGTCTACATGTGTGGCAGCAGAGGCAGCAGGTATTCACAAAGAAATGGATCCTAAACAATGTCAACGTGCTGCCATTCGCATACTGCTTGAGGTGCCCGGACCACCGATGCCCAAACGTCGCGCCGGCAGTGCTGCTGCACTTCTTGATGATGGACGCATGATGATCATTGGCGGGTGCCCATGGCAACTGCTTGCAAAGGGGGAACCTCACGATTTAGTAAAGCCAGCTTCAACCTGACTGAACAGCTACAGCAGTTGCCGCGCAGCGCGTTGCAGCCTGCGAACATGATTAGCAGGTACGACGAGCGTGGCATTGCAGAAGGTCTCCTAGCAAGTTGTGACATCTTTGATCCAGTGGCCGGTGCTTGGAGAAAGGACAGCATGTTCAAGATCTCATTGAAATTGTTGCGCATGAATGATATGCCTCCTGCAGGTGCATACAGAGGTGGTTTACATTTTCAAACACCTTGTCACAGCATCATTCCGAGAATGCAGTCGAGTTCGCATAAACCTGACAGCAGGATGGTGCAGCACCGCTTGCCCGGGCTCGTTGGGGCCACGGCTGTGCTTCATTGCAGGGAAAGGCCTGGTGCATCTTGAGGTTCAGATACAAGAAAGTGTTGATGCCTGACGCCAGGTCTACGTTGTAGGTGGATGTTCGCTGCAGCTGGATGCACCCTTGCAGGAGGCCAGTCTTCAAGTCTTGCTGGCTCTTTGAATCCTGTGTTTAAATCGGAATGCCTGGTTGGGCTGTCCTGCCCAAACACACCCTGAAGCAACTTCGCCAACATTCCTATGCTCAAAGCCCTCAACCGACAAGCTTGAAGCCCTGAAGCTTTGCAACCTGACAACCCAGTAACCTGAATCCTGGCACTGCAATATCACGCAATATGTTAAGCTAAAGCTCTGAAAGGCGATTCCATTTCAGACCCAGAGCCCGCAATGTGAACTTGATGTTCGGGCTGTTGACGCTCTTGGGGGCAGCCTTTTCAAGCATGCACAATTGCAGGCGGAGACCAAACTAGCAGCCCTGCAGCCCCTTCTCAAGATGGGCTGGGATTGTCTTCGTAAAAGCTGCGGAATCGTTCAGTTGGTCAACTAATGGCAGTTTTCAGCCTCGGACGCTCTACGTAGTTCTTGCATCGTTGCGAGTTGCAGGAGGGATTGTAAGGCTTTGTTTTCCTCCTTCACCTGCCTGCCGCCGCGCAGTCTTTCATGGAGACCTTGCGACAGTGCGAGATCTACCTTCCGACAGAAAATCGGCTGCTACCTTAGTGATTATCACAAGGAAGTATTGCAAATACAAATTGTACAGAGCGTGAGAATGGCTTCGTTAAACTGCCGAGGGCTGTCATCACTGTCATCCGTTTCCAAAAGGAAACAAGAAATACATTAACGCAAATCATAATCCAGGCAAATCTGAGCATTCTATGCCTGCACGAAACAAAAATCAATTGCAATTCCCAAGAACAGCACCATGACCACACTCCGTATTGGTCCACAGGAGTTCCTGGTGATGCCAGGAGAACAACCTACAGGTATCAGGTAAAGCAAGTAGACAAAATCTGGAGCACATGAGAACAGTTCGTGCAGCAATTGAGCATTTGAGCTTTTTAATACGCTGCCGTAGAGAACGTTACTTGAGTATAGCAGATGTACGACAAGTCAGCGCAAGAAGCATCATGTTGGCATTGCAGATGCGAGTAGAGGACCTAGAGATTGTTGCCAGATACGCTCCACAAGCATGTGCAACTAAAGACAGACACTACGGATGGTGTTTTCGGAGCAACAAACTTCTTCTCAGCTGAAATCATTGCGGGAGACTTCATTGCTAGGATAACCAAAGCCATGCCTACTGAAGCTTCAGTTATTGGACGCTGCACATTTTGTCAACTGGATTATGAGCTTCATGTCTTGAGTCTTAAGTGACGCGCAGTTCCAAAACAGCTTTAGATTCACAGAATTCCGTCTCTGGCCCGGGATTTTTGCTCAAAACACATTTTCTGAGAAACCCGTTGAACAGCTGGTCACGTACAGGGCAGTCGTGTCTAGGAAGGGAAGCCCCTATGAAAAATACAGAAGTATGCTCCAATGGATCATTTCCTCAATTCGCAGTGGAAAAGAAAAGCTCAGTGACAAACAAACATCACTACGACAGCGCTGTGCATGCTACAGAAGCAGCCCAGAAGCTCCCGATAGCAAGTGCCAACTTCAAACTCAAAGCTAGCACTAAGAGACATGTCAAAAAGCTCATCAGGTATCACAAGCCCTCGCCTCAACAACTGGCAAGTTACAGTGATCGTATCCGAAGATATGCGGAGGACCACGCACAGCAAGAACGGCAGGACATCAACAAATTTGACCGATAAAATAACATACCAGGCGGCTGACAAGTGCCAATGAATCACTTGCACAAGAATCCAGACATCAAACAGCTATATCTATAAATATACACATATATATATCTCACTGTCACAACACACTTGGAACCTATCTGAGCAGAAATGGACAGATATTGAGAAAGGCGATCAAGATATTGCAGTTGGTCAAGAAACAAGGAGGCCAGTGCAGCAAGACACGGAAAATTAGCTTTTTGAACTGCTCGAAGAAATCACAGCTCAGGGCTAAAAATCGTTAGGCCTCAAGAAGCTCAGAGCCAAGTTTGGTCTCTCGTTTACAAAAATCAAAGACCTAGATGGTAATCATGTTCCATTTCAAGACTATGCCAGCAAAGCAGCCGAGTATCTTGAACAAGTTCAATGGAGATCACCAGACCTGGACGACTATCAAATATCAAGGGAAGATATCCCACTTCAGAACGGTAATTTACATGGAGGACAATTCTGCTTTCACAATGACAAAGTTAGAGTATGTCCTAGACAAAATCAAAACCAACAAGTCAGCAGGAGCAGACCATGTTCCAGGTGAACTTTACGAATGGTTGGATGTGCCAAACAACTAGATGTGGCGAACATTTGTTCAGCAAAGGAGAAACGGCCCACCACTTATTGCAGGCAATTGTAGTTTCGACATATGAAGCAGGCGATGCTTCTATGGCGAACAATTGCAGCCTTATTTCCCTTCTTAATGCCTGCTGCAAAATGGTCGCAGCATAAATTAAAGCAAGGCATGATGAAGGTTTGGTCTTGTGGTTGAGGGAATTATGCACACCGGGACAGCTCCAACCGTGAGATGACATCTCCGAAATTCCGTTTGCACACCGCACCGTATATGGCGCCAATATTCAATTTCATACATGAGCTCTTGCATGCCAGTGAGAGCCACAGTGCGTGCCATGGACGGAGAATTAATTAAACTATGAGAAATGTGTGAAGCTTGAAGCAGGGGACATTGTCTGCTGCATTGCATTCACACGAAACATCCAGTGAGCAACCGAGGTGGATCCCTGCAGCTCCCCTCCAGATCGCCAGATCAGGAACGCGGGTCGTCGCTTTAGGCTGCGGGCTTGGCCCCTTCTGCCTACAGCTTCATCCCACCTGCAATTGCCGTGAGATAAAGCAGATAGCCAGACTTCGCTTGAACACTTTTCCAGGCTCCAGGGTTCTGACAGCCATCGGCGGCTGCGACGATGTGTTCGGTCGCGCAGAGACCCAGCCAACGGCCCGAGCTTCAGGATGAATCGGGCCGAAGGCATCCATTTCGGCTTTTTGCCAGCATCTGTGAGTATCTGTGAGCATCCCTCCGAGCATCTCAAGAAAGCTGGACGCACTGACAAATGCTCTGTCGGCCATCAGTGTGTCACTTCAGGTAGAGCTCTACGACGTGGAGAACCAGCACTGGTCAGTTCTGCAACATCGGCTGTCCTATCCCAGGCGGATTAGTTTTTTCCATCTCTCCCTCAGGGCTGTTGCTGCTTCTTTGTGGTCTAGCTGATGTCGTACTGACTCCCCTGTCAGCTCCGAATGAAAGCTGCAAGTACAGCTCTACAGTAATGGGTTCGCAGGTAAGTTGCACCCAGTATTCTGAAGGCCCTCTACTACCGCAATACCACCAGTGCGTTACAATGTCTGATGTTTTGCCGAAGTTTGCTGCTCATCTCACCTGCTTGGCATGCATTGGGCCGCAGCATTTGGCTTGCGATTTAGTGGTTGAGCACGGTGCACGCGCTTTGACTGGTGGCTTGAATGATTTTGTGGGGGTGCGTCAAGCTTATCTCAGATGTTGGTTTGAAAGTGAATGTATATCCATCCCGTGCAAGGGCTGTGGTGCTTTGGCTCGTTTCAGATTTACGTGAGTCAGTGCTCTGCTTGGGGCCCACCTGCTTGAGAGTAACCACACAAGGCACATTAGCAGGACCAATTCCCAACATGCTGCTCATGGGCTCTTCGTTGTGTTCTGCGGCATTAGCAGTGGCGGAATAACGCAGTCCTCTTTTTGCGTGAGTTCCTGTTCGTATGCTAGCTTCGTTGACCTGTGCTCTTTTTGCCTTTGTTGTGCAATGCAACATCATCCCACAGCTTATGTAACCATACGAGGTTGTTACCCTCACGCCGAGAACGTTGCCGAGTGTCAGGTAGCATTGTTCGCATCCTAGGCAACTTCAACTGTTCGCCATGGCCATTCCTTTCAGCTCTTTTGCTGCAACAATCATGCTTTCAAGCTTGCTTTCCTGTTCGTATGTGTGGGCCTGAGGAGGGTAGGCGCAAGTAGTTTGTGCATCTGGTGCCTCTAACAGTGGCTTTTGCTTTACTGAAGGCCTGGAGGCAAAGTTGGATGAGTTTGTGGATGAGTTGGTCAACCAACCACCCTGCCTGCTTGGAGCTTTCGGACCGGCCCATGTTCAGCGCAGTTGGCTTCAGACTGTTGACCCCTAAAATCATGCTTGTTGACATGGTGGGCAAAAAATCTTCATAATCATTTCTGCACAAGGCTAACAGAGTAGACAGCGCGTGCGCTTCCAACTCGTTAGTCACAGGGTCAAGGCACATACCCACACATGTTGGTCCTGCAGCCCGACCCTGGAGCATTGACGTAAGATCATGAATGACGACGCCATTTTGGACCACAGTCCTGACTTGACACAGGACCATGGGTCTAAGGATTTCCCACGAGGAAACTGATTTGTTTTTGCTGTTGTTGGTTCATTTTTTGGTTGGTTGCTGGTCATGGCAATGGCTAATCTTCCGCGCCACGTCTGCTGAATTTTTGGCATCTACCCAGGACATCTACAGGCTAGCGAGTGTGCAGGAGCGACAGCCAGACGCGCCGAAGACGATTCCAGCTGGGTCGCCTCTTTTTGAATCGCAAGTTGCACTTGAGTTGAGCATGACCTTGAATGTTGATGTGATTTGTCAGCTTGTTTTTCTTCCCAAAAGATTTTCATGAGTTCTGCAGCTTGAACAGCATGACATGGTGGTATCAAGAAAGACTTCAAGCAATTTTGAGCTTTTCAGCACGGCTGCAAAGCCAGAGTGATACTTGCAGGCTGTTTGTTTACAGAAACAAGCAGGCGCCAGAATCTCACGACAAGAGAGCTCCTAGACCTGGGGTCAGGCTCCGAATTGCATGAAGAGAGGTCTTCTCTTACCACGCGCAGCCAGGATGAGGAAGATGATGCGGATGTCAAAGAAATTTCTCGGGAAAAGACTTTGCAGATGTCTCTTGTAGAGGACAGTATCGTGCGGGCTAATGGCGAGGCAGCGATGAAGTGTGAGACCTTGCGAAACTCTGGAGACACCGTGGCCTTGAAGTTGCGCTTGCGAGCAGATCGCCAGATGTCCTGGTGCACAGAGCGCTACCCATTCCATGTGCCTCAATGCAGCCAGTCCCTTTCGTAAGTCAGGTTCCTTCTGCGGTGGATGATAGATCGATGCTTTTGGCGGCAGCAAAAGCCGCAATGTCATCGGCAGGAATGTTGAATTTGACTGCCAGATACTTGGCCGAGACCAGGGTAGCAGATGCAGCAGCAAAAAGTGAATTGCGCCTGAGCAGATTTTTTTGTCCAGCCTCATGGCTGCTTCTCGACACTCGGCAGCAAACCGGATGCAGGGATGCGATCAAGAACAGTCAGAGTATCACTGCTTGGCTACTATGATCTCACCTCCAGCCACTTCGGCGCGGTTGTTGCATGGCTAAGTTTGGCCGCTTGGCAGCGAACAAAGTCAGAAAGCACTCTGCCCAAAGAGACAAGTGAGCCAAAATTAACGCCGTGAATGAGAGAGCGTTCCAGATAATAAAAAAGAAAAGGCAAACCCATTGGGGCAAGGAGCCTCGCCGCCCTAACCCTGCTTGCCCTGCCTTGCCTGCTGCTGTAGCCGTGGGCCTCAGCTGCTGATGTGGCTGGACCATACCAGGCGTACGACCTTCAACAGGTCTTGCCGACTTGCCTGACTACCAAACCCTTTGGGCCCCCTACTTCGCTTATATAATCCTAAGACGCTCGCAGCCATGGCCACCGGAGTTAGCTTGGGAAACGAAACTTGCGCTGTAATCCCCAATGTCGACGTCGTTCTGGACTTCGCGGGAAACGACTGGCTTTGGTGGGCTTACCTACTCGTAGCCGCATTGTTGAGCTGACAAAAAATGATGGTTTGGATAGTACTTGGATGTGGTTCTCCATGCTTGCACTGTGTACCGTTGCCCTCGTGATCTGTTGGCGTACCCAAATATCACGTGTCGATCAGGCTCCCGGAATGAGAAAAGTGAAGCACAAAGGAGCGCAAAAATCTTTGCATCCTCCTAGGTTGCAGAGACAGCCAACCCGTTCAAATTGTTTGCTATGCTTGTAGGCAGATTGGGCTTGGGCGAGGATACTTTCAGCGTAGAACCCAAGCAAAATCTTGGCAACATGCCAAGCTTAGACAAGGCAAGTGTGCTCCTTGGACGTGGAGCCACAGCCAATTTGGTGAAGCGCTGGATGCTCCAACCTAGAAGACGTTTGTGTGGGGCTCAGATGGTGGGTAAACTTTCTGAGCCTACCGGGGAACTAGTGTCGACTCCGCGCAGGTTCCGGCCTTGGATTCGGTGGCGCTGCAATTGGGGATCCTAGTGTCGAGTCTGCAGGTGCTCCGGCCTCAGAATCCGTGCGGACTACAGCTTAGAAACGAAGGGTCCGACGACCCAAGCTTTTTGCTGATGCAATTTTGCTTATCCTTTTTGTCCTGTGCAAACCACTCTTGCTGAAACGGGCTTGCCAAGCTCAACATGGGTTTGTGCGAGTTGGTGAGGCCAGTCGCGCTGGCCCGCATGGCTCCGGAAAGGCCTTTCGAAAAAGGCTTCAACGCGAAGTTGCTCATCCTTCCCCTAACATTATGAGCCAGATTGTGGCCCAGGTGGAGCAGGCTGTGAGCCGTCAACTGCAATGTCAGTGGAGTGGACAGAATGCTCAGGAACCACATCGAAAACCCAAACGTAAGAACGGCCCTCCTAACAAGAATTGTATCAAACGAGGCCACTTAAGGACACTAACAACCAGTCCTCCAATCATGCCCAGAAAGCCTTGCAAAGGCAAGAAGGGTGGCAAGAGGCAAGCAGTTTGGAAAACAACTGGTTGGACCGCACGGGGTGCATTGAATATTCCTCCAAGGATGTGCCGGATGATAGGCGTTGGCCTGCTTTGCCCCAGCCCAATTCCCAGACTGCCAAACGAGAATGCTCAGGTAGCCTTTTTGCTGAGTGCCTCAACCCCAGTGAATGGACTGGGAAGCCGCTGCGTACGACGCCGAACCAAGCGCAAAGACTCTGGAGGCTGGCGAAGACCTGCCAGGCTTCCAGGCAATGTTGTCTTGCTGGTGGTTAGCTTTGTGCTTTTGTGCCTGGTCATGTTTTGTCCTCTCTCTTTTTTAAAATACGATTCCCTCGGAGGAATTGAATGGAACCTCTTATCCACCGAATGGGTTGCTGTTAAAGGA
>CAJNIZ010007203.1:4001-16486 GCA_905231905.1 Symbiodinium pilosum
CAGATTTAGAACCCTATGAGGCCTTATTAAGCCCGATCTAGTCCTTATTAGCTCCTTAAATCCCGGGGGGTACTTCTGGGGGGCTACTATAATATAATTATAATCTCTTACCTAGGATGTGGACGGTGTTGGCAGTGATGCTCCTGCTTCTCCGCGACTTCGTCCCCACGCTCCTGACCTCCGACACCACTGTGCAGGATTTGGTGAAGAAGTGGCCCGGACTAAGTTTCAGGCCCTAAACCCTAAACTCCTTGGGGTTTTGGGTTTAGCGTTCAGGGTTTAGGTTTAAGGATGCCCCGGCAGCTTTGGACTGTACAGCTTTGGGATCTGGACTTTCGCCTCTCGGGTGTGGAGTAGGATACATTATATTCCTTAAAGGGGGTTATATAGGGGAGTATTATAGGGGTTGTTCAGGGGGATACTAGGAGTTTAGACTAGAGAATATATAATCTCGTTCATGGAATATAAAAATAGGTAATCTAGTACGCAAACCCGGGAATTTCAGCTGTGCAACTTTGTTCATCGGTGCTTTGTGTTCGGTTTGTCCTGTAGCCACCCAGGCACATCTTGGTGCAAACTGGAACTTGTAGCCAACTAAATACGAACTTACCCCTACGGATAGCACAAGTACACCTACCTAAACAGAAGCCCTGCTTATAGATCTTCTGTCCTTTCCTCGTGACGTTTGCATCCCGAAAAAGCGACACTTGCCTTGAGATTAGCAGAGGATAGCCATGTTTCGGGACGCCTGCATGTTTCTTCTCCTAGAGTACAGCAGACTACAAAAGCTGGGTAGTCAGAGTCATGATATGTGTGTTCCTTGAAGAACCGGCGGCTCACTGTGAAATCTTGCGAATTCTGCCTTCAACGCCTTTTTTCCAGGAGGTTCTTCCCTGTCAGATCCCCTACAGAAGGGGGCCAGTTCAGACTTGCGGAGTGCACGCAGTTGCTGCAAAAGCCTCAATGGTTACTGTGGATTTGGGGTTTAGCGTTTAGGGTTTAGGATTTAGGATTTAGGGTTGTGGGTTTAGGATTTAGGGTTTAGGTTACTCGCATTTAGACCTCATACGCATAACCATAGTATGGTACAACCTAGTGTATACCCGTAAATCCCATTCTAATCATTCAGGCCCTGCGTGTATTCCCTGCAGTCCAAACTGTACAGCCCGTTTCCATCGAAGTGATTACCCTAAGCCCTATAAGTCCTAAACCCTATGACCGTTCCACCGACTCAAGTCGATTGGGAGGGATCGCCGAATCGCGTTTCTTCACGTTATTCTAATATAATTTCCTAACCGTCCCACTATCACGATTATTGTATCATGTAGACCAAGGCCCAACTTAATTGTTTTTTCAACTAGACGACGCTGCCCAACTTAGCAGCTATAGCACTCAGCTCTTCTGAGCAAACACAAGCCAGAGGAGGAACAAGCCTAAACCCTAAACCGAGATCCTGAGTCCCCCTAACTTGGAGTCCCCTTGAGCGGTGCCCCCACATCCAAACAGGTATTGGCTCGTTTGAAACCTCATCCCTGGGTACTTTTAGGGCTTTGTCTTGAAACTAGGCTGGAAACCTTATTAGGCAGGAAACCTTCTTCTGGTGGTTGTGTGCCCGATGCGTTGAAGTAAGTCGGGACCCCAGCACAATACTTCAATAACTTCCTGCAGATTTCGCCTGAGTTTGGGCCACGCTGAAGAAGCAGGCGCAGCATGCAGACCCAAAACACAACCTCAGGCTTCTAATGATATACCTGCTGTGTGGGTATTTTGACAACGTGCAGAACGTGATGAGTGCAACGCATCTTGCCTGAGAATTCACTCGGTTTCCCCAGGCTTTGGCCTTGCCTAGGAACCCACCTTGGGTTTAGGGTTTAGCGTTTAGGATTAAGGGCTTAGAGTTTAGGGCACAGAAACATGCAGTTGTTTCTAGAAGAACCAATGCCTGGGTTAGGATCCTGATGTACAGAGATGGATGGTGTGAGACAACCGCTTGTTTCAGATTTTCTGCTTTCCGTAGTAGGGTTTGAGGTGGTAACTTGCCACCTTCTACAGTTAGAGGTGGTCAACACTGTCGGCTTTTTTCGGGCGCCCTGTGTATTAGCAGTCGTACTTTCATACTGGGGCCCCAGAATGCACGGTGCAGCCCTTTTTGGGGTCGCCAGAAAAAGGAATATAGCATTCCGGATGGAAATTACCATACTTTGTGTTGGATGCAGACAGTACAATTGTCGGATTGAGACTGTGGGTACTGGGTTGAGGGATTAGGTCTTCTTTGGGCAAGCTACGGCAACCTCATCCAACCTCTAATCTATGCCCCGAACCCTAAACGCTAGACTTCAAAGCCCCACGCCCGAACCTCAAAATCCAAATCTCCAAGTTCCTCGATCTCAAAAACCCTAAACCTTCAACCCCACACCCTTAACCCTAAACCCCGTAAAGCCCCTAAAACTCCCCTCAAAGGCTTCGAGGGCTTGGCCTTCAGAAGGCGCCGGCCTTTGTCTACCTCGTCAGCTCCTCCAACTGCTTTAGGGCTTTGGGGACTTCAGGTTAGGGTTTCGGGTTTAGGGTTTGGAGTTTGGGAGTTTTAGAGGTTTAGGGTTTGAGGCTTGCGGGTTTACGTAGGATCTTAGATGCTGGGGTTTCACTGGCTTAGGGTTGCAGGGCTCTAGGGTTTACGGGCTTCAGGACTCAGGATTCTAGGTGCTTGGAGTTTCAGAGCTCCAGGGTCTAGAGTTTGGGGGGCTTAGGGGCCCAGGTCTCAGGGGTTCAAGTAGGGTCTAGGGTTTAAGATTAAGGGTTTTCAGGGGCTTAAGGTTCAGTGTTCAAGGCTTCAACGTTGAATTTTGCGGGCGTCCCCAATAAACTAAGGCTCTTCGAACATCATGCAGTTGGGGCGGAGGCAACAAAGTAAAGTTTGCAACAGTTCTTAACCCTAAACCCGAACCCTAAACCCTATGGGTAAGGTTTTAAGGCCAGGCCTCTACATATGAAGGACGAGATCTAGCCGAGATCCATTCCTGAGGCTCAGGCTTGCCGAGTCTACACACAGTGTTTAGGGTTCAGGGTTTAGGGTTTACGGTTTAGGGTTTAGGGTCCAGGGTTTAGGGTTTGGGATTTAGGGTGCTGGTTTCCCTCCGCCAAAGGATCCCCCTTAGCTTCAGGTTGTTGTGAGAGTTTTTCTGTAGAGGCTCCCCTTTTCGGTTGGCGGGGGCCCACCCACGCTAAAAGCCGCTAAACAGGATCCCGCACTTGGGTCCAGGGCTTGCGAGTTACCACGCCCCAAACTAACATGGAACCTCACAAAGATTCTCATGCACAGCCTTTAAAACCCACACCAGGAAGCCTAGGCTCAATTTACCTCTGTTTTCTGGCGCATCCTGCACCTAGACCCCAATCTGAGGCTTTTACATCATCATGCTGCCGGCAACTGGTATGCAAAGAGGTACAGAGGGTTGGCTTCTCTTAGGCCCACCTATAGCTGCCGCTGTAACCCAGCCATATGCTTAATAAGGGACCAGGACTCAGCGGGTTTATTTTCGGGTTATGAGAGCTGCTCTACAGTAGGGTAAGTCACTATGACAAGGAGACGCTATTAATTATCATATTCCCATACAACGATGGCAACTTGAACCCTTGACCCTCACCCAAAACCCTGAACTTTTTTCCCATATCAGAGTAACTTATACTCCTTCACAGCAGCCCCGAAAATAATGGTCGCCTTGCCTTTGGGGCCCTCTTGTTAGTTGCCGCGTTCTGTGGGCTGGGTTCATATGGGGGGTAGCCCGAAATTAGGGGTACGGGATAGAGGGGTTATAGGACGTTCCGGGTTTAGGGATAAGGGTTTAGGGTTTAGGACTTCCCGAAATTAGGGGTACCATTGTGAGGCTGCCCAAAATAAGGATTCTAGTATTTCGGGGTCTAATTTAAAGCGGCCTCACCCGACCTCACCCTAAATGGTGGGTTATATAGGAACTAGTACCAAAATGGCCTTAAATTGGGCATTGAATTTATGCTAAATTTCCCTGTATTCCCTAGGTCCTGAATTCGAAGCCGTGAAAGCTACACTCGGCCACCTACGCCCTTAAGATCCCAAACGCCAAACTTCGAGCGGATCCCTAAATCTCACGGGTATAGGGTCTACGGTTTAGGGTTTAGGGATTAGGGTTCGGGGTCTAGGGTTTGGGGTTTGGGGTCCCAAACCCTAAGCCCAAACCCCCAACCCTACACCAGTCAAAGCGAAACCCTAAACTCCTCTACCGATATCCCCAAACACCGCAAAACACGAAACCCTGCGACCCTAACCCCTCTAACCCTGAAACAGGGTTTGGGGTTTACGGGTTTAGGGCTTAGGGTTTAGGAGTTGAGGGGTTGAGGGTTTAGGGTTTAGCGTATAGGGGTTTAGGGTTTAGGGATTAGGCCTTAAACGCCCCGATCTTCAACCCGTGGAATTTTCTCAACCCTAAACCTAGGTTTAGGGTTTGGGGTTTAGGGTTTGGCTTACCTAACCCGTAGCATCCCTATATCATCTTCATTCCCCCTTCATTTCCGTTTTTTCCATTTGATTCTCCATTTTCCCTATAAACCCTGAAGGCCCTTGTATGACCTAAACTCCTAAACCCGACCCTAAGCCACACCCTAAACCCCAAGCCTGGGACCTTAGACCTTAAGCCCCAAACCCTAAACCCCAAAACCCTAACCCCAAACCCTAAACCTTGAACCCTAAAACCCTGAAACCCCGAACCCCAAACCCTAAAATCCAGGTTGGCTGCGCGCTGGTGTGGCCGATCGGCCTGGGCATCGAAGGGATGTGGTACTCCATGGCCTACCAAAGGGACCCAGACCCCTGGGAGGATTGAAAAGTTAGATCCCAAACGTTGTGTTATAGAGGATATGTAGAGGTGTTCTGTAGTGGTTTAGGGTATCCCAAGGTTAGCCGTACCGTTTTGGGGTCCCTATAACAGGGGCTATCTTGTTTTGGGTTTATATAGGGTTCTCCCCATTTATGGAAACTGCTATTTCAGCACATATTGACCTTTAGAACCTTGATCCAATTCCCCATGGTTTTGTAGGGGATCTAATTTTAGATCCCTTTGGGGGTCTGGGAAGGGGAGGGGAGGGGCATTCAGGGTTTTGGGTTGAGGGTGTGGGGAGTAGGTTAGGGTTGGGCAAATGCTCGGAAGTCTCACAGTCTGGTCGTGCTCCCTGCCTAGACCTTAATCCCTAGCTGTATGCCCACCAAGGCGGTTGAACTGGAGTCGTTGTAGGGAGGATTCGGGTTTCGGGTTTCTGGTTTCTAGATTGAGGCTGCTAGGGTTGCCGGTTTGGAGTCCATTTGAAGCGATGAACCAGAGCTATGAAGCTATCTATGTTCACATTGCTTTAGCGTTTAATGTTTATGGTTGTTGTCGAGGAACTAGGGGCAGTGTGCTACAATGGCTGCATCGTGAATGACGTGATTTCCCTTTCAAGGTAGCTCAAGCTTCACTACCCTGAGCGCGACCCAGGGACCTACTTACCTACAAAGTTGAAAGAACCTACGCTTGTATCTATTCCGCTCCTTTCAAGGGCTCATTTCTTAAAGTTTTGGCTCTGATACCTCGATCCCAAACCCTAGACCCTCGAAACCCTAAACCCTTAAAAATCTAAAGCCTTAGAATCCCAAACCCAGAACATCTAACATCCTAAGCCCCAGACGTGCAATCCCTTTACTTCACAGACCGCGCTCACCAGACTAAACGCACGGTCCTTGGCGTCAACCTTAGGGTACTCAACCCACAGGGTGTTTGGGTTAGGGTTTTGGCTTTAGGATTTAGGATTTAGGGTTTAGTGTTTATGGTTAGGGGTTTAGGGTCTGGGGTTTAGGGTTTAGGGTTTAAAGATTAGGGTTTAGGGATTTGGGGTTTAGGCACTTGGGGTTTAGGGTTTAGTGAGTTTAGTGGTTCAGAGGTTTAGGGACTAGGGGTTAAGGGTTTAGGGTTCAGGCATTGGGGTTTAGGGTTTAGGGATTTGGGCTTCAGGTTTAGGATTCGGGGCTTAAGGTTTTAAGGATCTGGGGTTTAGGGTTAATGGACTTGGGGTATGCAAAAATTAGGGGTACCTTTTCTGGGTTCCTTTTTACAAGGATTATAGTATATCTGTGTCTACATTGGTGTCCCCCTACTTCGTGCAATTACCATTTCTTGCAAAGTCTGGAAATCAACCCTAAACGGGCTCAGGATTTAGGGGTCAGGTAGGGTCAAGATTTGGGATTAGGGCTTCCTAAACCCTAAACCTGAAATCCTAAACCCTAAACCCTAAACCTGAAACCCTAAACCCTAAGCTGGGCACATCCGCTTGATCAGACCCTTGGGACGGGCATTGCCGTCACCGTCCTCGGCATCATCCTGTACAAGGCAAGCTGATATGAGCCATGGGCTTTATATGTAGGGGATTATACAGGGTATAGGGTTTTGGGTTTAGGGTCCAAACTCCTTAGAGGGGTTTATATAGGGGATGGTATACGGGACTACTATAGGGGTTATTCTGGGAGATGCTACGAGTTTAGACAATGGCTCATATGAAGTTTGGGTTCAGGGATTAGGGATAGGTTTCGTGGTTTAGGGTTTGGGTCTTGTGGGTGGTTGAGGTCCCTGATTTCCATAACGATCCCTTTCCTCTAACCAAGCCGAATACTAGTCAACCGCCCATTCGGATTCATCTCTATGATCATATTATGTGCTTGGGGACACATTCAGTATACACAAGGCGGGAAAGGACCTTCCACCCGAAACCTTAAACTGCAAAAGAAGGGTAGCAAATCGCGCCTGAAGTCCTTGCCCGAAATCTTGATTTAGGTTTAATGTCGACCCATGATTAATAACCACCCTCCTTTTCAGGGTCTAAATATTAGAATCCCTATTCTAATCCCTTTAAGGGGATTTTTTTTTATTCGGGGGTCTGGGTTAGGGTTAAGGTGCCGTGGTGGTGCTGACGCTACTGTTGCTCTAGTCTTGTGGCTTCCTTTGCAAGCATTCTCGGCAAAAATTGGGGGTTTAGGGTGTATGGTTTGCCTGACGGTTTGGGATCTAGGGTTAGGGGTTAGGGTTTAGGGTTTAGGGATACCACAAGAGATTTAAGGTCAATCTTTTGATTACAGGGGTTTTGGGAGCACTGGGCCGCGCACAAGGTAAACCTTCAATCCTGAACCCTGCGGCCCAAACCGTGGATTCCTAGATCCTAGGCCTGGCAGTCCCACCCTGAACCCGGGACCCCAAACCCGAAATCCTGAACTCAGACCTCGCTCCCTGCAACCTGTCACATCTTCTGGGAAGGTCGATTGGGTAAAATGCGCCCGAGAATCGGACGAAAGGATGCAAGCAAATGGGATCAAGGACCGGATTGGACGAACAGAAGGCTGCAGGAATTACACTTCTAGATTTTGGAAAGGTTAAAGGTCAGCCCCGGGGAGACCCTCTAAAGAGCTGACTTCCGGTTTCGGGCTTACGGTTTGGGATCTTTATAGCCGCATTGACTTACTTGTTCTTAGTAGGGAATCAGGGAATATAGTTTATGGGGGGTTTATATAGGGATTATATTCCCTTATTCCCTATTAATTAATCCGAAACCGTAAACCCTATATTCCCTTGCTTGGCGGGTCAGGGCGACTTAGTAAGTAGGTTCATAACCTCGATAACCCCTATAACCCATATAGTGACCCTAGTTACCCTAACTATAATCTACTTTTTAAGTTCCCATGACCCTAAACCCAAAACCCTATATTCCCTTACTCCTTACTAAGAACCAGTAGATTGAAGAAACCCTCCTTGGATTGGAGTTTCCTCAGGGGATTTGTCTCGCCGGGGAGTTATGGGAACCTGATCCCTCGACCTTAAAAAGGTGTAAGGTAGGGGCTTAGGGCGTAGAGTTTAGGGTTTACGGCGCAGCGTCTACGGTTTAGGATGTAGGGTGAAATGTGGGGGCTGAAGTTTTCGATATGAAGGCCCTAGAACCCTGCTCTAACTATGATAAAGGGTACCTCAAACAGACCTCAAAAATGATATCGGCAATCCTTTGGACGTCCCCACCTGACAATCCCGACAAACATCTATCTGAACCCAGTTTCGGTTTCATTTTCTGTTGTCTTTTCCATTTCAATCTTCATCATCAGGAATTCTTTAGGGACCTAAACGCTCAACCCTAACCCCCAAACCCTGAAGCCAGAAGCCTGCAGCCATCGAAAAGTCCGCTGGTCTATCAACAGCGCCTGAGTAGTATTTGATTTGGGGATACTATGGTACCCACCAAAGAGTAAGATTACATCCTCCTTTTATAATCTTATTAAGTTCAACCACCAAAAAAAACGCCACTCATCTAGGCTTCTACAGTAGTGAGGGTATCACCTTGTTCGGATCTCGCACAAGGGATGTACGATGTGGGTCTGCCTAGTTGAAAGCTCCCACTTGAATCCCAAACCCTAAGCCCTAAACTCTAAGCCCTGAACCCTAAGCCCTGAACCGTAATCCTTAAACCCTAAGTTTAGGGCCAGGGATCCGAAACTCAAGGGCCCAAATTCTGCATCAACAGCAAGTCTTTATTTTGCACCAACCCTAAACCCCAAACCCTAAGCCCTAAGCGCTTAAACCCTAGACCCTCAACCCATTATTTGCCTCTACTACCCCTTTCAGTTCCCCCTTAACTGACCTTACTTGATAGAGGGGGGGTTAGTAGGGGAACCCATGACCAATAAACCCCAAAGCTTGAGCCCTGAATTGTTTGGAAGAGGCTGCGTAGGTACACTGTGCAAGTTGGGGTTGACATCCTCGCATGACAGTGAGAAGCGTACAGCAGCATCAAGAGGCCCTAAACCCTAAGCCGCGTTCCGCGAGGGGCCCCTAAGAGTCTAGGTTTAGGGTCTAGCGAGATGGACAGTAGACTGGAGGTATATGGCGGGTTATATCGTGGATCATATAGGGTGTTAAGGAACGTAAACTAAGTTACCGGAGTATGGTAAAAATAGGGTGCGCTTATCGTGAAATTGAGTTCATTTACATCCCTTAACAGCAGCCCAGAAAAGTAGAAGTTGTTGACTCTGTACATGGGCGCTAGAAAACTAGTGTCTTTTTGAAACGGGGCTTTCGGGGTTCCCTCTCATTTTGGGGAAGGCCCTAGTATGGCAACCCTACATTCGGACACTAAACTGTGCTTGCTAAACCCTAAACCCTAGGCCGCCAGAAGCTCCCCCAAACCTGGCATTCAAAAACGGCAACGTGCCGCCTGGGATGTTGACAAGGGAGCCTAACCTTAACAAACCAAGGCTTCAAACCCTCAAGGCCCGAAACCCTTTCACCATTTCCGGGAAGCCTACCCCAAAACCCTAACCCCCCCCAACCCTAAACCCCCCAAACCCTAATCCCTCATACTTTAACCCTCCAAGGCCCCCTGAAGCCTTGATCCACAGCCGTTCAGTGCCTGCAGGAGGGTACGGGCGGAACGTCAACCCCATCCTCCAGTGATGTTTGAAAACGCTGGGCTGATCGCGAAAGGGCAGAAGCATGGAAGTGACACGAGAGTGATGGCGTGTAGGGTTTAGGGCCTAGGGTTTATAGTTTGAAGGTTGGCTTCCTTTATGTCTTAAGGCCCGTCGCCAAGCCCTTGGTCATTTTTTCTGCTTTCACGAAGTAGGGGGAGACACTGGTAGGACGGGGTTCATGTATAAATGTAGGATGAGCCCGACTGAGCCCTAAACCCCAAACTACTCAACCCCAAACCCGAAACCTTCGACCCTATAAACTAGTGCTAGACGTAAGATGAGCCCGTTCTTGGGCAGCATTACGCCTTGATTCCGAAGCACAGCGCGAATCATTATTTGATACGATGTTTCAGCTTCGCGATGCTTAAGCCCCATAAGGACCATGAGCATATAATCTGGAACCCTAAGCCCCAGACCCTATCCCAATGAAGCAGAAGCCTCCGACCCTGCGCTTGTGAATATAGCTTTTTCTCGACTCGCTGTGGCAGCGCTCAGAGGCTTCGTTAGAGAGATTAGGGTTTAGGGTTTAGGGTTTACGGTTTAGGGTTTAGTGTTCAAGGTTTAGGGTTTAGTGTTCAAGCTTTAGGGTTTAGGGTTTAGGATTAGTAAAGCTCCCCCGACCTTTGTGACACATGCTTGGAGGTCCCTGGGCACTTCTAACTCTCTTGAGTAGTATCTTTTCGGTGGATCCCCCACCCAGTAATAGTGACTATAAGGGATGATAGAGATTATATTCGCTTGGTTCAGCCACTAAAAACCACCCAAAGCACCCTATTGGGGGACATCGGGGCTCACAATAGGTGCTAGCTACAGTCGGGTTAAAAGTTACCATGGATGTCCAAGCGGGCCATTTTCAAAATCACGGACCTTTGGTATACTCCATAAAACAACATTCGTCCTCACTGCAGAGATTCTCTAAACCCCCCTTCAAACCTTAAGCTCCAAACCATGACCCTTGGGATCCAAGTAATTATACAAATACTATTTACATTGGGCCCTAAAGCCTGTAAGAATTACCAGCATGGTTTAGGGTTCTGGGTTCAGGGTCTATTGGGATGAACCATAAACCCCAGACCTGGTGGAGGATTTTGATGAAGGCCCTTCCCGCATTGGGAGATGCCCAAGCGGAGCTGAATGTAGGAGCTGTTGAAAACGGCTCATGCACGCGTTTCAGAAGGATCGCACCCGTTTAGGGGTTGAGGGGAGGTTTGGGTTCGGGTTTAGGGCTTTATGGTCCCTTACAAAGTGCAGGGCAGAGAGTTTCTGAAATTGCGTTTATGCAACCATTCAGACCCTAAACCCTAAACCCTAAACTATAGAGCCCTAAGGAAGACCTCCCTGCTGCACCCAAGGATGCGAGTGAGACATGCGAGTTTCTCAAACACATGTTCCTCAGCGTCCTTAGTCGGACCCTAAACCCTAAACGCTAATCCCTAACCCCTAAGCCCCAACCCCTAAGCCCCAACCCCTAAACCCCTAATCCCTAATCCCTAATCCCTAAACCCTGAACCCTGAACCCTGAACCCTGAACCCCAAGCAGTAATAGTTATTTTTCGCGTTTTAGTTCCTAGGATGCCGCCCTAAGCCCTCAACCCAAACAACTAAAAGGCCAACCGAGCCAGAATCTAACCTCCTTGTAGGCGGGTTGTATAGGGTTTAGGGTGTAGGGTTTAGGGTTTAGGGTCGGAATTCCTTAAGGGGGGATTCTACAGGGGATTGTACAGGGGAGTATTATAAGAGTTCTTAAGGGTGGAGATTGGGAGCTTAGACTCTGACGCAACTGACGCAGTGTTGAAGTTCACGTCTAGAGGAGGTCTGGGTTTCTGGACGTGCCCTAAGGTGGTGTAGAAGGTTTAGGGTTGAGGGTTTAGGGTTCAAGGTTTAGGGTTCAGGGCCCCTGACTAGCACACGCCAGAAATTGGTCCAGGTAATGTGTAATGGTGGGCTATTTACGGCTTCATGGGAGGTAGGGTAGTAGATGATTGATTGCTTGTGTGTGTATGTATGTCTGTGTGTTTGTTCAGTATGTCTGTATTCATCTTACCAACCAACAAACACTCCAAACCCAACCTAACATCCCCCATTTCTAGGCCTGAAACCTTGCATGCTGCCCCACTTCCAGGTATAGGGCTATGAGTTTAGGGTTCAGGGTTTGGGCACTAGGGGTGTAGAGTTTAGGGTTAAGAAGGTGCTGGATCCTAGAGTTTTCCGCTGTTCGTCCAAGGCGCCGCGACCGTCTCTACACACAATGTGCAGGGGCTCACCATGACCTATACCACAGCTAGTTACTTGTCCCAAGATCCCAGGTACTCAAGTATCTGGTACTTGGGACCATCTAGTTGCACGAAGGCTACAAGAGGGTCATCAGCAGTCAGAGAAATTTTATTAGGGGTCCTGAATTCCTAAACTTTCTACCCGACGGGGCCCTCCCATGCGGGTCTCTAGTGGGGAACGCCCTAAACCCTAAACCCAAAACCGTAAACCTGAAGCCCTAAACCTGAAATTTTAAGCCCCAAACCCTAAACCCTAAACCCCACACCCTAAACCCAAAACCCTACACCCGAAACCTCAAACCCTAAACCCTGGACGCTAAAGCCTTAACGCCTTAAAAGGATATATAACCCATCATTATAGTAGTTTCCATTTTCGTTTCCATTATTCCTACATAACCCCTATATATCCCCTAAACCCTAAACCCTAATCCCTAAACCCTAAACCCTATATACCCATTATCCCAATGTAAAGTTCAGGTCCGGCTCTGAAGTCACCCGTGGACCTCCAAGTCCGGGGTGCTACAGCTTCCAAAGGTTATGATGGGTTTAGGGTTAATGGAAAATCAAATGGAAACTAGTATAATATTTGGGTTATATAGGGATAATGGAAAAGAAAATGGACACTACTATTTAGGGTTTAGGGTTCAGGGTTTGGGGTTTAGGGTTCAGGGTTTAGGGTTTAGGGGTTAGCTTCCAAAGGTTAT
>CAJNIZ010007204.1:0-16485 GCA_905231905.1 Symbiodinium pilosum
TGGTGGTGGTGGTGGTGGTGGGCGGGGGGGCGCTGGGCGGGCCGGTGCGGCTGGCAGGTGGCAACGGCGGTTTGTAGTCGGGCGCTTATCTCTCAAACCCTGAACCTCGTGGGCCGCGAGCTGCCGTGCCAAGCGTTCTGCCCGACCTGGGTGGCAAGCGGCATTCTTTAAGATGGGTCTCTCTTGCTGGCGGTTTCTACCAGGTATAGATGTCTTTTGGGACCCTCAAGCACGAGGATAAGGGAATTTGGCGAAGAAAGGTGGCCCCAGCTTCTTTTGGACATACGCAAGTGCGCTAGATTGCCCAAAACTCAGGCCAACAAGGTCAGACCTCACCCTCGGGCCTGTCCCAGCCTCCAAGGCTGAACACCAATCTCTCCAACGTCGGGCCAGGGTTCGTGGAGCTTCCGGCTTGTCGGACCCAAACAAACATCAACTGCTGCAAGGGACCCATCAAGGCTGACCATCGCCTGTTTGAGAGTGGCCATGTGGCTATCAATAATCGTTGGCGTTCTCATATTCGTTGGGAAAACGTACATGGGATCTGATTGCATATCTGCCTCGACCCACTGACCCTTTTTGCATCTGGGCTCCTTGATGCCAGACCCACTGACCCTCTAATCCTAGACCGTGTGCGTGACAGGCATGGCCTGTTGATGTGGCATCTCTGCCCCGTCTTTGACTTTGAGGGGGATTAGCCTGACTAGACATGAACTTCCGGCTCGCTAGATTGCCCTGGGCTTAGGCAACCTACTTGCAAAGGGTCGCAATATGATTTAAACAAGGTTGCGATGCCCTCATTAAAGGCATAAAACGGTGTTGCCTACCAATACAGGGTTCATGAAGTAGCCTACGGGCTACGCCCCAGACCGAAAGCCCGAAACGCCACCTCCGTATTGCCTACCTACAGGTCCCACAAAATAGCCTAAAGCCTAAGGCTTCATTCCGGCTCTGAAGCCTGCAGTCTGAAACACATCTTGCAGGCGAAGACTTGAAAACCAACCCCCTGAAGTCAATCCACAATCTCCTTCTTCTCACTGCGCAATCCTCTCTCTCTCTCTTTCCCACGCGCTTGGCTGACCTTTTGAACCCTGAAACCTAATATTACTATTCTACCCTGATGACTCTGAATACTACTCTGACTCTTACTTGAACTGCTTACGATGGACCCTGGACCAAACCTCCTAATTATGTTCGCTCGAAATTGCACGTAGTTTCCCAAAATAGGGCGACCCCAATACAAACCCAAAAACGCTATAATCCTACTATGGGGACCCCCCACAAAAAGGTACCCCCACCAAGCAAAGCTGAGCAACACCATCCGCGCTCTGCCCAGGTGTATTCGCTCAGTACCAGGCCCTGCTCAAAGAAGCCCCTCGCCACTTGCTACTAGGGAATGAAGAAAGCAGGCGGAAGCGCTTTTTTACTAGACGTGACTGTAAATGATTTTCCTTGCCGCGGCTGTAAGGATATAGCAAGGATTGCTAATATAGCCACGCCCAGGCCAAAACACGCGTCCGGAGGGCTGGAGGCGTATTTTTTTCCTAGGCGAGGCTGGAAGGATTCCCTACAGCCATTGCAAGGGAAAAAACTATCCCGGGGCCCGGAGGCGTATTTTTTCCTAGGCGCAGCTGTAACGGATTTGGCTAGCCGCGGCTGTAAGAAGGTCGAACATTCCGAAGAGATCCGAAGAGAATTCTCAGGACACTACACGTGCCAGCGCTCTGACGCGCCGAAAACAACGGGAGGGTCGCCACTTACGTCCAGAATTTGAGGAGACTCTAAGCGCCAGCGATACAAGGCGCCGAGAGCACCAAGAGGGTCGTCACTTACGGTCAGCGTTTCAAGGACGCTCTACGCGCCAGCGTCACAACGCGCCGAAAACAACGAAGAGGTCGCCACTTGCGCCCAGAATTTCGAGGATGCCCCACGCGCCAGTGTCACGACACGCCGCGCCCACCGAGAGGGTCACATTTGCACCCTGAATTCTGAGGACACTCCACGCGCCAGCGTCACGCCACGCCGGGATCACTCACAGCTCTAAGCATGAAACCTGACGACACCTGGTAAAAAATATTCAACATGATGACAAAACTACTTTAAAAATGGCGACAGAGCTTTACAAATGATGGAGAGAATGACGAATAATTACGAATTATGGTGGATAGTGATGAGTAATGATCAAAAAGATGAAAATGATGAATGATGACTCAAAATCATGTGAATGATGAGAGAGGATATGTATTGAGTGAACAATGATGAAAACTCCTTGGGAACAATGAAGCATGATGGAAATCGATGATAAGCCATGGGCGATGAAACATGATGAAATGTGGTGAGAAATCCTTAAAGCTCACCAATATGATGAAAATTATGAATCTTGATGGGAAGTGATGAAAACGATTAAAGTTCATGCGTATGATGAAACTGATGAACGTGATGAGAATCATGAAGCACGATTCGAAACCATTACAGGTGATACAAAGTGAGGGTCAATGATGAAACTGTTGAACATCAGGAAAACTGATCAGAGACCTTGGAAAATTATGAAAAACGTGAGACATGAAGAGTCACCGACCCTTGAAACATTTCGTACGAGCTTCTCCAAAATTTCGTATATTACGAGCTCGTGTTTAGCGACTGCAAACCGTTGGAAAATGCGACGGTTGTTACCCAGCGTTCTCTATTGGACAAGATACAAATTCATTTTCCGAAAAAGCGAGGGGTGGTTGAGGGGGACAGCCCCCCTAGTGTGCAAACCATTGAACTTGAGGGATGTGACAGTTACTGAGGTTGATTCACTATATTAGACATATCTAAACATGTTACGGGGTCGTGTCTAAAAGAGCAACGGAAGTGGGAGGGTAGGGGTCAAAAAACCAAGTAACTAACGATCAAACAAGTTGAATAAGAAATGACAAAATTAAACGCCGAATTAGCCAAAAATGATAATCAAGGATCAACAAAGACAACATTGAGGATTTGAACGCCTGAATATTGTAAACGGCACGATTTGTAGGTTTGGAGAAGCAGAACAAAATTCAGTGAGGATCAAAAACAAACGATTGCAAGTCAGGAGAAGTGATGAAACACAATGCAACATGATGAATAATGAGGAACAATGACGAACAAATTTACAAAAGGTGCAACATGATTTAAAGTTGTTAAGCATGATGAAACCTGATGACACATGATGACAAACCGTTGGGAATGATGAAAGCTGCTAAACCATGACCAAACGCGCTGAGAAAACCGAGAGGGTTGAGATTTACGCTCGGAAATTTGAGGACGCTTCACGCACCAGCGTAACGGCGCACCGAAAAACAACGAGAGGATCGGCTCTTACACCCAGAATTTCGAGGACGTTCCACACTCAAGCGTGACTACGTGCCGCGCCCACCGAGAGGGTGGTGACCTATCGAAAACACTGCACGCGCCAGCGCTCCGACGCGCAGAAAACAGCGAGAAGGTCGCCACTTCCGCACTTCGAGGACGCTCCACGCGCCAGCGTCACGACGCTCTGAGCGACCGACCGTCTCTCTCCCAAACAAAGAAATTCAAAAAATGCCGTCCATAAAACCTGAACCGTGCGTGCAGCGTGCATGGTAGGCGCTGTAGAACTCATTTCTTCATTCTCTCCTCCAAGAGGTAGGAGCTCATTGAATCAGGTTTTTGCCTAGCTTGGACTTTGCTGCCAGCATGTTCTGTTAGGTATGTTCCATGCTGTTGCAGGGACATCGGGTTCAGCAATGTCTCGGAGTGGGCTTTACTGGAACAATACGCTACAGGCACATGCCAACGCTTACTGACTTGTAGTAATTCCCCTCGCCACCCATCTGAAAACCATCAATCCCTGGATACCACTGTAATCCCCACTATGAAGCACCCTAAGCCCTAAGCCCTAGACTGCACGACAAAGTCCCTGCAGGTGGGAGTTGGGGGCTTAGCTGCTTTCTGGACTTACTCATAGCCTTGCTTGGGGTATGCAGATATTGGATAGTTAGTTTA
The DNA here is from genome assembly GCA_905231905.1 of Symbiodinium pilosum. Classification (NCBI taxonomy): domain Eukaryota; class Dinophyceae; order Suessiales; family Symbiodiniaceae; genus Symbiodinium; species Symbiodinium pilosum. The sequence continues at coordinate 4,009 of CAJNIZ010007204.1, forward strand.
GGCTGTAGGGCACCGTATGTAGGCTTTCCGAGGCTGGATTGTTTTTTGAAGACTCAAGTATTGCAAACTCTGATAGTCCAACTCAGGCCAAGTAGAAAGATGGCACGGGGGTCAATCGACTAGGGTTCAGGGATTATTGGGGTAGAACTAGGGTTCTATTGGGGTTACATTGGGATAATGGAAAAGGAAGTGGAAACAACTTTAATATATTAGGGTTCAAGGTCATGATTGGGTGTCGGATTTTGCCCTTCTTGTCCACTTGGTTCTGAGGCTGGAACAATGGACCCGGAATGTGAGACTTGATCCAACTCAGGTCCTCATGACATACTTAAGATCCAGGAAACAATGGAAACAAGTAATGGCCACATTGGAGGTGAATCATTGATATTCTAAAAAAATACAAAAAATCTTAGTAGACGGGACTGGAACTACCGAAAACCGCCATGGACCAGCGAGAAGGACTTTCAGATAGTGGGCCTGGTCTTTGTGCAGCAAGTTCGGGCAAAGAACCACAAAGTACCTGATCAGGGTTTGGAAGTTCAGCCTAGGGTTCTGTCGACTAACAGCAAAGACGCTGGAATAAACGCTGATATTGCAAGTCAGCCGTCAGTTCGTCTCCCTGGTGTGCAGGAGTTCTGAGACGGCATAGCTGAAAGAAACAATCGCTGCAGCATGTGAAACGACTGCGCCAATGCTCTGGGCAACGTCAATGAATGCACCGGTCATGTTGATCAATGCGTTGTAGACTTTCACTGGGAGCCGAATAGCCCAATCTAGGCAGGAGCTACAGACTTTAGGGCCCAAAGTAGGCATATTTTGTATACTCGGATCCCTATGTGGCCCCTTTATAACCCCAGTTTCCATTTCATTTTTCATTTTCTTTTGCATTTGGTTCTCCATTCTTGATATTTCCAGGGTTTCCTTTGCACCCTAAGCCCTAAATCCTAAACTCTGAACTCGGGACCCTATACAATTCCCTACGAGAAGGTTCCTCCAGCACGTCTTGGATTGGGGAGCGACAAAACCAAAGCGCGGATCCCGTAAAAGGGCACGCGCAAGGTGATTTAGAATAATTTCACTTCCCAATTTAAGGCAATTTCGGTACTGTTCCTTCTATATTCCTTATATTAATCACCATTTGGGGCGAGGTCCGGTGAGGTCGCTTTAAAGTGCGCAGCATGCGGTAGAATGACTTGCTAGTTTTCTTGTAGGGCTTAGGGTTTTGGGTTTAGGATTCAAGGTTTAGGGTGAATAGGGGGATCCCAACCCAAAGATACGATATAAAAGATAATTCGTACTATTATGGGGTTTGAGAAAGCTATCCCTAATTTTGGAGAAGCCGCATGTACCTCCACTGTGTCAGCCCTGGGGCGAGGGCCAGCGCCCGCAGCACTCAACTCTGCTCTAGGGTTCCGCATCTGAACTTGTCTGGATGTGCCCTCAACCATCAAGCTTCAAGCAATACCAGCACAGGGTACACGCAGCGCTCGATGTAAGAGAAAAGGCTATCGATTGCTCGCTGTTGGTGCTCTTGCCCACGAGGGTCTGATGCTTGTGGGCAGGAGACGTAGTCGTACCTCTCCGCAGCTGTATCTCACACATACATACATACATGCATACATGCATACATACAGACAGACAGACATACAGACATACGTACATACAAACAGACATACATACAAACATAAATATTGTGTGTGTATATCTTTATAGGTGTCTCTCTCTCTCTCTCTCTTTCTCTCTCTGTCGCCTTCTCTCATTCCTTTGCATGTCGCGTATGTTTGTGCATGTCAATATCCACGTGCAATCCATCCCTTACGAACAAGGCCACCAAAGAATTCATACTGTAACTAGCCTGGGGAGATACTGATGGCTCTGCCTAAGAGGCTTACTGGCCAACGTTCACATGGGGTTGTGGTTTGTGGGTTGCAAGAGCATCAACGGAAATTTAGGTATGCTTTTTCCCTGTGCATTAGCTTCAGAGTCTGCCTCAAGCCCCATGACAACAGCCACCAGGAACCCGCCACCGAGAATCTTGCTCTTCAAGAAATGCTGAAAGCCTGACCAACTAATACGGGGGCCCAGCTCCTTGCAATAGGCGCCCAACTCATTGTCAAAGGGTTCGGGGTTCATTTAACTGCTGTTATGTAAATCATCTGAAGGAACAGTATCGGTGCTTCGTGTTGGTTCTGACCAGCATGCCTCACGAAGCGGTTCACAAACACGCAACACAGATGCATGATTCTGTGCGAGTATGTTTGGTTTCCCTGCAGCCTCAAGTATAGCTGGTGGTCTTCTACAACACACACACACACACTTCAAGTCTCACACCCGGTTCTAGGGTTTAAGGTTTACGCGGTTTAGGGCTGTAGGGGTTTAGTCTACGTGTTTCTAACTTCCTCAGAACCTAGAATTACACCAACTTGGGCAATTGTCGGTATGAAGCACCGTTTGGAGTGAGGTCACTAAATTTGCCCAATGGTTGGCGACCTGCACACAGCCGAGGTCCCAGTCAGATGAAGCATTCTTGTGATTACTGTTGTGCAGGTGGGGGGACACTTTTGGATTCAGATCTAAAATGGGATTTCTCAACACAGCGGTCCCTTGGGGACCCCTGCGTCTATACGGAGTGTTTGGATATGCAGCAAAGGGTGATAAGAACTAGAAAGATAAGCAACCCACATCAAGTAGATTTTGAAGAAGTCCCCACATAGGCTGCTGCACCGGGCACACACTCACGTGCCAAGGAGCCAAACAAACAAAGACTCGGCCATGAAGTCCTGCCAATGGGCAATGCTTCCGTGCGGCGTGGATCATTGCAACTGCAGGATGAAGCAGGCCCTCAAAAGCCCCACAGTGAGATGCAGGGAAACACCGAGCGGCGCAACAATTACCCCATCATCAGTAAGTCTTGGTGCTTGTTGAAAAAAGAGACTTGCCAAAGTCCTCCACAAATGGGCCAGACCTTTGCAAAATGGGTGGGCGGACACCTGTTGAACGTAGCAAGCCGGATGAGAGATACTCACGTCAAGGAACAACATCTTACCTCGCTCGACCCATTGTCTTGTTTATGGTCTCGCCAATATTTACATTCGCCAATAGTTTGAATTAAGAAGCCTGACATACGCTTGCCACAAAGCAATACAAACATAGCTTACCTGGTCTGGTATGTTGTCAAAATTTGGTCCTAGTTTTCAGCTAAAAGGTCTAAGTGCGCCTTCCTGACAATCAGGTCCTTTTTTTGGTTCCAATAATAATGTGGCCGCTGGCATTCTGGGTACCAAAACAGGGGTCCTAAACCCTCAACCAGAACATGATGACTTGGGAGTGTGCTTCGAACATTCATCACCCAAATGAGCTACAATCTAAACTCCGAGTATCCCATGAAACAACGCCCTATAACCTATAACAATCCCTTTAACAATCCTGTATATAACCCCCTTTAAGAAGTTTAGACTATAGCTTGGGAGTGCTGTTTGGGGGCCTCTATCAGGAGTACTCAAGGGCTTCAGGCTTGTTATTCTAGGGTTGCGCCTCTGGGTTTTGGGATCCTTTTAAGGGACCCAAGGGGACTATATTAGAGCTATATTGAGGCCATATCGGGGAAACTTTTTAGGGGTACGACCTTATGGGTACAACCCTGGAACCCTTGCAGTACAGTACTTGGGATGCTCGATGCGGGCCCCTTGTTTTCGGAAGGCCAGTGTAAGTATGCTAGATAGGTAACAGGAAACTACTTGTATGAACTTAGCAGCAGGGTTCTAGCCCCATTGTTCTCGCAAAGTCTCTTTTCATAAAGCCAAACACATGGTAGGGACTGTAGGTGCGCGTACAAACCCTATGTAACCCTTATAACCACCCTGTGAACCCTGTATAGCCGAATATAACCCTTGTAGAACCCCTACATGTCTCCGAATTCAGCTCAACACATCGAACAAAAACGCACGACAGGTTGAGCTCTCCGCAAGGCAAAGTATAGTCCCGGCAAGTGGGTAGTTGTTTTGCGGGATTAAGAAGTCCACAATCGACCTAGACCGCCCAAGTACGCATGACTGGCTTTGAGCCCCAAGATGATGGATATCAAGGCTGTTGCTAATTATTACGCAAGGGATCCTGTGTAGTTCCTTTTGGGGTTTGCTATGGCTTTTTGCTAGGGGATTACCATCTACTACCCAAAAAGGACCCACTTGAGGGTCTGGGTATGGGCATTCGAGATACAACCGCCAATGCCTCTACAAAATGCCTTCCTGTGACTGTTCGCGGGCGGGGGTCAGAGCTGAAAGGACTGGCCTACCGAGACCCCAAACGCTGACCAATGGAGCTCTCTGCGTGGAGCCTTCTGGAAGCCAAACGGGGGTTTCCCAAAATTAGGGCTACGTGGGGTTGAACATGATACCCCAATGAATCACATGGAAAAGAACAGGAAACTGGGATTATGTACTGGGACCTCGTAACATACCGATGAAAGGGACGTCTCCCCATGTGCCTCCCTTGACCAGGTTGTCAGTCGCCCGTAGAAGTACTCCATCTGAACGGGTAGCGTAACAAGGCTCCTGGAGGCAGGGCCAATGTGCTGCCTGGACCCCCTGAGGGGATACTATGGAACCCAATGATGGAGAATGGAAAAGAAAATGGACAATGAAATGGAAACTGGGATTATATAGGGGTTCTAAATTCACCAAAATTCATGTGGGGGTTTCCCAAAATTAGGGGTACCATTTTGGGGGGTCCCAATAATAAGGACTATAGTATTTTGGGGTCTATATTGGGGTTCCCTTATGTAGGGAAATTACCATGTCATATGTGGTGTGATGTTTATCCCACTGTGCCACCTAGCCTAAACCGAAAACCCTAAACCCTTTGAATGTGTTACAGGGCTTTCTGGTAAGGTAAAGACCCAACAAAAGGATCTGCGCTGGAAGCCCTGAGCAAGGTGACGGCTTTAGGTGATGTTTCTCAGGCGGGCCACGGTTTCGGATCCCATGATGCTATAAATGATGAGATAGGAGGTATATGGGGGTTTCCCACATTTAGGGGTACCCTTTTAGGGGTCCCCATAATAAGGATAATCGTATTTTGGGGGGTCCCCTCTAGTCATTGAGTTTGGAATCTACCATATGGGGTGGTGCGAGATTTGCCCCATTCACAATCTGAACACATGAACAATGCGCCCGTGAAACAAACTGGGAGGATAGTTTAGCGGCTTGTTTTGTCAGCAAGGATCGTTGGTTCCAGGTTGCTAAGACAATTCAACAGCCGTCAAGGCTTGAACGCCTACCGGGTGTACTGCCTCGAGCCTCTTAGAAATGCACGTGGTCGTTTCCAAAAATGAGGGCCCCTCCTTCTGGAAGTGCTTTTCATGAGGACATACCGTATGGGTTCCATAACTTGTGGAACCGCTTACCGCTGAATCAACTAACCACATTTGATGGCGGGTCCGCCTTGAATGATGCAGAGCCGATCCGTCTTAAGTGTCCTAGCTGCTTTAAGGACAGGAAGCCGTGCAACCTTGCAAAACCCCGGAAGCAAGGCCCTTGTATACTGCCTCCATGTCACCAATGATCTGCATCTAAACCAAACGGAACCTTCAGTGCAAATCATGGCAGCAGAATGCAGTGAGCAGTGGCCTGCCCAAGTAGAGATTGCGTATTGCTTCCTGGAGCACCTGGGCTAGGGCTGGTTGGAGTCTTTTGCTGCTTACAAATGACTTGAAGTAGAGCAGTGCTCGACTCGGATTGTTTTGGCTTTGTCCGACATGGTCTGACGACAAGTTTGGCTCTCATTGCAATTTTATTGCCCGCGCGCCTTCCACTGCTCTGCTTCAGGGTCTGGATGATGGTTCGCCAGCCACTGGTGGGAGATGAACATGGCCCTGCCAGCTGATGTTCTGGGTTGCTCTTCAAGGAACCTAAACTAAGTTACCATAGTTAGGGCATATAGTAAATAATCGGGTTCCCTCATTACAGATAGTAACCTAGTTCAAGTTTCGTCACAGCAACCCCATACTGTTTCAGGTCAGCGCACACAGCTTGCCATTGCAATCCGTTCGTCTTGATCTCGGGCTCTGCGCAACAAACAAATGACAAGGATCTCAACAACATTCCGCAACTTTTGTTGGCCAACCGTGCAAAACTATTTACGGGATGCCTGCCGAACGTCTCATGGAATTCAACCAAGCTCCCGTCATGGAGTAGCTCCTGCTGGGTTCTTGGCAGTTGAAATACGCTGCGTGTGCAATCAACAGCATAGGGAGTCATCTCAATCGAACATGGAATTTCGCTTGTTGCTGATAACAAAGCTGGGTTATTTGAATGCGTGTGCTGCTTGGAAAAAAGGCCTCAAACATGTCTGCAAACCAAGCTAAACTCAGGGAGACGCCCCAAAGGCCGTAGATCTGAATCCCTCTCGCTCTCAGCCATGCCATCGGTCCAAAACATGGGATTCAGGTTTAGGGACATGTGCCCTGATACGCTTTGCCCAAATCCAACACATCCAAGACCATTCTCCTTCTTTTAATTCCAACACCCCCCATGGCAGCAGTGCAGCAATGTGCTGCAATTCAACTTGTCCAAAGCCCGAGCAAGTCCTCGTGCGGCCGGACCTTGGTCATGCGCAAGAGTCGATCGACCGGAAGCGTGTACATCGGGTAGGCCTTGGTTTTGGAATAAGACTGGTTGTTGACAGGTTGAATTAAAATCGCGTTGAAGCAATGTTTTTAGGAGCGTGGGATTCACCCGGAACTGATTTCAAGATCCGCCTTAGGTAAACCCAGCAAATGACGTAAAACCGCGTTTACATTCTTACTTCCCCGTTCCTCAAACTTCCTGAGATCTGAAATCGATAGCAAAGCTTTTCTTGATAGGCGGGTCTTCGAGCTAATCTTCAGCTTATATTCCATGGTAAATGCTTGCAATCGATTCAAGCTTCCTCCACGCAAGAGGAATTCTCCAGGAAGTCCAATAGAACATATGTTAAGTGTTTACCTTCCTGGCTTAAGACACCTGCAGCGGTCTTCGTAATTTGTGTGTATGGGGAGGCTATGGGAGGCTGTTAAGCCTTTCAATTGCAGACCTTGGGATTGAGGTTCGTGTGCTGCGCAAGTTTTGGGACGTGTTATCTACAGGGACCCAGGAGCCGGACAACACGGCGAGATTTGTGACCAGGAAATATACGCCTCAAGACCCCACCCTATAGTACTGGTTTAGACGCTTTTGCGCAATCCAAGACAAACGTACGGGACTTCGAAAGCCACCGGACAAAATCCCAAATAACAAGAACCCAACTGGGACCTACAGGTATTGATGGGAGACTGTAGGCGAACTTCTAAGAGACATCCTGTTGAAAATATCACAAAAATCGCTAGCGGAGAGTTCCATTTCTAAGGCCTCCGAAGGCGCAAAGCAACAGGAACTGACTTGTAGTAGCGGTTCGTGTTAAGAGCCCCCTAAGCAAAAATGCCAGGCATAAAGAAATTGACATATAGGTGAGTTACCCCTCACAAAGCTCTTGCGAAATCCCAATAAAAATGCATACCATTTTTGCGTCGGGTCCCTCTCACAGGTATGAACAAACAGATTCATATGAGAGTTCCCTTCCCAAAAACCTTGCGAAATCCCGAATAGCAAGAGATAATTAACCTTCGATAAACCCTGAACAATAGGAAGCTCACAAAAACACAACTTGTAGCGCAGGTCCCTAGGTGTCTGGAAGGGTGAAACAAGAGCGTGAGCTGTTGTCAGTCTGCGCACAACACGGATGAGAACTTTTGACGTTCGAACGGCGTCGGGGTGGAGCCGTGTGTGCCACATGTCCAACAACACAACGTGCAAGATGTAACCCTACAAACTATCATCCGAATCCGCCAAACGCGAAGACCGCCATACACCCCAAAGCACCCCTATACGAACCCTACAAAGGCATGCTAGAAACCTCTCTAGACCATAGGTTTGGAAAAGCAATGACAGCTCTCCAGAGGATAAGACATACTGCCAATTCATCAGAGTGCCAGATTCTCAGCAGATGGCGAGCTATCGGTAAGCATGGAGAGACTCTTCCTAGGTTCCATTGTGCAACTTCGGAGGGTGGGGCCGCAGTTGCATTTTGTTGGCTTGCCAGAAACATTGCAAACAAACACCGCTTGACGAGTTTATTTCAAGCCTGCTTTGTGGTGGTGTGGCGTTTCGCCAATTACATATCAGGCCGTTCAGCCTGCTTAACTGCACGCTATGCTTGTCACTTGTACCGGTTCAACAAGCCCCGGGCACGTCGAAAATGAAACAACGCAATCTAGCAGAACATGAGCGTCCTTGCCTCAGGTAGGCCAATGAGTGCTGCAAGCTCATTAATACCCATCTCTGCAGAAGAAAAAGGTCAAAATTGCTGAACATTGGACACTTTGGCTTGTTCAAGAAATTGGGCCGAATTTCAAACATTTTATCAAAATGGAAGCTGAAGCTCTTTCCAAGGTTGCACGCATCTGCATAGCGGCTGAGGGGGGTTTCGCTCGACGTCATCAATGAAACTAGCGTGTTGGGTGCCCACAACTCCTTGCTGTCAGTTTGGATCGGTGTGGTATAATCGTGTCACTACACATGCCCATGCAATGTAGAAATTTTGCTGGAACGCCGATCATGGCACCCATTTCTGCATAATATGATTTCAAAAGGACCACAATGTTCACATACAAAATGAAGTCTTCACAGACTGCGGCTCACGAAAATGAAGGGTCTACGTTTGCTGAAGGGTATACGTTTGCTTGCGGCTTGGCATCTGTGAGCCAGAACGCCCAAACCAGTTGCAAAAACAATCTCATCTTAATTCATTTCGAATATCCTTATCACACAAAAAGTTTCAAAATTCTCCTCGGCACTTGGCTTCCAGCATGGCCTCAACACTAAATTCACACGTATCGGCAAGCCATGGATTGTGCCTGCACGGCGATGTAAAGGTCATGGACCAGCAGTCCGGCCTCAAAGGTTGCGCTGCGCGCATTGTATATGTCAACATCTGTTGGATATCTCTATGTGCCCAATATGTTTGTTCGGACTTCTTGTTCCCCATTGTGCACCTCATGTCAGGGCATGTTTGATCTTGCCTGCTCTTCGCGGAATTTTAACAGGCGCTGCTTCACCATCTCCAAGTCCTGGCGCCAAACTGCGCGGTCCCACGAATGGAACATGACATTCTCCGATTTGCATCCCGTCGTGGTGATCACCGCATGTCTCTGACCTTCCACCCCTCTCACTACTAATCATTACTAATCAGTATCAGTCCGCGGTGTCACCTTGCAACCTACGCTTGCATGACGAAAAACCTGTTTGGGCGTGTGGTCCACCGAAAGGTCCTCAACTGAAGAAGCCAATCCTTCGCCCGAAACCTTAATGGTTGGCAGGCTGCGCACTGGGGCTTCCAACGCGCAAATGTGAAAGCAAGGGCATTGCTTGTGGATTGAAATGTGCCCCAAGCATAATCCAACATGTACTTTCTTGTTGACATCATCATTCCGAGGCGCTGCTGGCAGAGCATGGATGAAACGCATGGCCTCACGCAGCGCGATGCAATTCCGTGCCGGTCGTGGGTCTGTAGCCTGCGGGCAGGTTATTCTGTGATGACGTCGGCAGAAACGTTGGAGCACATGGTGCAACACACACCAAAAAATCCGGATGCGTCTGAAATATTTTAGATCTTTGGCTTGAACGTTGAAATGGACATCTGCTTCTGCAAATGCAGCCTTGCAAAAGGGGCATTTCGCTGTGCCGTCCGTATGCCCAACGCGCTGGAGGCATCGAGCACATAAGGAATGTCCACAGGGCAGCACCTTGCCATGACAACGCCAGCGCACGTTGTGTCACAATTCAAATGCAATTGTGTGTACCCTGCAGTGGTTGCACGTTTCTGACAATACATCAAGGCACCATTGGTGCGGCATCTGGTCCGGGAAAATTCCTTAGATTGGTCATCGCTGCGTTCCAAAAGCGAAACCAACCACACTGTTTGCAATCAAGCATCTCCAAACAAATGCCACATTGCACAACGCTCTCCTCTGCAGAACCTTGCACATACCATTCAAACATTGCCGAAAAAGTACTGAATTAAAAAAGCCACTTCGCTTGTTCACATCCTTTGAAGTACAAACCAAATCTCTGAGGCAACTGCGCAAGAGCGAGCCAAGAGCAGCACCGAACAAGGACCGACCAACCTTCCAAGGCAGATTTTTCTTCCGTCTGGGACGTGCGCGTTCTATGCCTTTACCTTTGCCCGTTTCAGTCAAGGTACGGTCTTATAAGGAGATCCATGCCAAATGAATGTCATTTACTCAGAACAGCCGGTTTAGTGTGGCCCCTGCATCATGGAAAGCCGGAAAGGACAGGCCGTCCACGACCTATAGACCCCGAATTCTTTGCCGCGGACAAGCCTCGTATGCGAGTGTGTCTTTTACCATGAGCAGCGCCGCCACCCGCGGGAAGGTGGCAGAATGGGCGCCATGCATGTCTAACGGCAGCGAAAGCCGGTTACCGCTTTGTGTCTGAAATATGGCTGTGTCAATGGAACAGGTCTCCCCGATCCACAGTGTTGAAAGCGTTGTGGAAATCAACTTTGATGATGATGTTGGTGGCATGGCCCACGTTGCGGTGAGCCCTTCATGGACAGTGCACACGAGTGACTCGCATCCAAGTGGGGCGGCAACACCGAGCTGCAGGGGCCACAGGGCAGACGTGGCCTCCTCCTTGTAGGCTTGGCACAAGCATTTGGCGATAAGGCGTCGCAGGCACTCCCCCACAGCAATGGGTCGCACATCACCGTCTTTTTGGGGATGGCATGGAGGTTGGCGCCAGCGAGGTGAGGAGCAAGCTCCGAAGGAACACCCCCAGAAGCCAGGAGGCGGGCAGCGGCAACCGAGATGGGCAGCAACCTCGTCGCAATGTTCGGTGATCAAACCTTCACGAGGTGGTCACCACGCAATCCAGAAGGCCCAGCTGCACTGCCGCGACGGAAGCTGCAAGCAGCGGCAAGCACTTGATCGGCATGGAGGTCGGGCACTGGTTGGTGAGCGGCGGGGCCAAGCGGAAAACTCGCCCTCAGCAACGGAGGCCTTGCACCGCGCCTGGCGTGCAACACTGCCGCTGGGGCAAGCCAACGGCGGCAGCGTTTGAGAGCATACTGAGCCGCTTGATCCCTCACGGACTTGACCAGCATGAAAAGGTTACGCCAGGCAACTACGGTATTGTGGGCCACGGCCTTGGCCAGGCTTCTGGCAAGGCATTGCGCCCACACACTGCGGGGGGGCGTGACGCAACACAGGGACACGGGTTTGGAAAACCTCGCCAAAGTCTGGGGCAGGCGTTTGTTAGAGGGCAGGCAATGGGGGTGAACTCCATTGAACCGGTTTGCCACAAGCAGGCCGTACACTTGGCAATTGTCACGCGCCTGTTGCGCTAAGTACGCGGGGGCACGTCCCTCATCAAGGAGCCGGAGCAATGGTGAGGTGCGCTTGCATGCTGCCTTGGCTTCCCCACCCTCTGGCAGAGGAAGGTTCGGAGCACGAGCAGCTGGGCATGGGGCAGAAAACGCGGCCGCCGGCAGTGGCATCCGGGGGGGGGGCTGAGCGAGGCGGGCCTGGCGGCGTGCAAGAGGGCGCCACTGGCGGCGCTGTGCTTCGAAGAGTCGACCACGCCGCCGCCGCATTCTAACCGATGCCAAAGGTGGCTTCCAAAGCCCACCGCAAGGCTCCCAAATGGCAGGCAGCCTTGCGCCCCATGAGATGTTGAGAAGTTGGGAATGCGTGTGAGAGGGTCTCCAATCTGCACTTGGGATGATGAATGAGCTGCTTTTGTACTATCCAGACAAAAGTGCCTATGCCAAATTGCGTCCCATTGGGAGGCCATAGATCAATAAGATTGCTTTCCACAGTCGGGCCACACATGAATAACATATAATAACATAGCTTTCGACAGTCGGGCCAAAGCTGTCTAGCAAGATTGCCTTCCGAGCAAGCCATCGCTACGCTTTGTCTGTTTCCCCAAAACCCCAGCAGCAATCAAAGGAGCCCGAAACTCCAGACGTGACCAAATTGATCGGGAGGTGACGGCCGATGCTGAAAGCCGCATAGGGTCGTCGGGTTTTTACACCGTTTTTTTCCACCTGCACGACGAGAGTCAAAGTCCCCAAGCATGCGAACAACAGAAATCCCTGGGCGGCAAGGGCCTCATCGCCTCCTGGGCGCATTGTCAGCTGCGGGCAGCGGAAGCATTGCCCAGACACCGACGACACTGCGCTCCACGCCGCTCGTTTAACGTCAACCGCCATGGCAACCCGATCTCAACGGCAAAAACGCAGTAGCGATGCGGGCCCCCTCGAGTGAGCGCAGGGTAACGCGCAGGCTTGCGGATGCTTGCGGCACTCCTGCTTGGGGCCTGCCATCGCGTTGGACAAGTGACACTAGGAAAGTGCACGCGATTTTTTTTTTTGGGGGGGGGG
>CAJNIZ010007206.1:0-16471 GCA_905231905.1 Symbiodinium pilosum
GAATCGCAGGCGACGCGCCGCAGAGCTTCCAGGAGTTCTAGGTTACTAAAAGAATGTATGTGCATGTAGGAATATATTATGTATACCTTAGGAGGACCCCCCACCCTGTAATAGTGGTATAATAGCAATATAAGAGGACCCTAATATAATCCCTATTATCCCTTATAGTCACTATTACAGGGTGGGGGGTCCTCCTAAGGTACAGTCCCAGACACTGGGATTTGAAGCTAAGGCAAGACAGAGGAAGAGGCGCTGCGCTTGGCCTGTCAAGGAGCTTTGGGGGGGGAGCTTCGGGTTTAGGGTTTAGGGCAGAGCTTGGGGGCAAGCGCACCCTTGAGGGGGAAAACTTCACATTTTTGCATTCAAGCCCGCATTGCCTTGCAGGCCTAAACCCTAAGAACAAACCCCGATTCAGAAACTACAGTCCCCGCTTCAGCAAATAAAAAGCCCCGCATTCAGAAACTAAAGCCCCATTTAGACAGTAGAAGTGCCCCGATTCAGACACTAAAGTCCCCGATTCCGAAACTAAGAATCCCCCATTCAGAAACTAAAATACCCCAATTCGGAAACTCAAATCCCCGATTCAGAAACTACAAATCCCCGATTCAGAAACTAAACTGAAACTACACTCCTCCATGGGGATGGGGGTGGGGCTTGTGGGGGGGGGCGTGAGGGTAATCTCTTGCCATCTGAATCAGGAAGTTATAGTAGCTTGCGAATCAAGTCTTTTAGGGTCTTTTTTTTGCCAGGGTTTAGGGGTGAGGGTTTAGGGGTTCAGGGTCTAAAAACCTAAGCCCATGCTGGGCCCTACACCAAAGCGCCGAACCCACACTCGAAGGCAAACCACCCTCAACCCTAGAACATTGGGTTTCACAGGCTACGACGCGCCCTGTAACGAGGGATGTAAGGTCTATGGATTAGAGTTCAAGGTTGAACTCCCTAAACCCTAAACCCNNCTAAACTCTAAACTCCTAAACCTTACTCCCCAATCCCCCCGCCAGTGCTGAGCTGGTTCCAGGGCTTCGAGAAGAGCTGCAGATCCATGCCCCAGTCCTCTGGTAGAACCCAGATGAACTAGTTTCTAAACTCCTTACCCAGACCCCCTAAAGGATCCAAAAAGTGGAACCCCCTAATCAGTCCCTAGTTTCCCCAATGTAGTAATGGGTTCATATTGGGGGGGTTCCATTTTTGGATCCTCTAGGGGGTCTGGGTAAAGGGGGGTTATATAGGGGATTATACAGGGGAGTCTTTTTGGAGTTATTAAGGGGGATGCCAGGAGCGTAGAGGACGGCTGAGACGAGGTTTAGGAGCTTTGGAGTTAGGAATTTAGAGTTTGGGGTTTGTAGGGTTTGGGGGTTTTGTGTTTAGGGCTGAACCTTTTTTTGAGGTTTACGGCATTGATGGTCCAATTTATTTAGGGTTCAGTAGGGTAAGTAAAACCCACTTATGATTTTACTTATAACCTCATGCTACGCCCCTCCGTCACCTGCTAGGGTCATAGGCGGGTTACAACCCGGGTCCTCTAGCCCAAATGGGAATTCGGAATTACCTAATTGCCTGCCCCTAAATAAACTAACATGGAACCTCAAAAATGACTCTTTACAAACAACGATCCTTGCAAATGAGGCCAGTACGGGGTTTCACATGTCAGCTTGGAGGAGTGTAAAGATGCAAAGTTGTAGGGTCTAGGGGCTTGAGGTTCACCCTACACCTTAGACCCTAACCCCAAAACCCAAAACCCAAACCCCCTAAACCCTAAACCCCCAAACCCCTTAAACCCTAACCCCAAAACCGCTCAACCCTTAAACCCTAAGCCCTAACCCCAAAACCCGTACCTCGGTTTAGTGGTTTATGGCTTCGAGCTTTAGACCGTCAGAGGAGACGGGAAGCTTCTCAAGGGTAGGGATGGTAGGTTTAGGATTTAGGGTTTAGGGTTTGCGTTTTAAGGCTTAAGGTTTAGGGGATCCCTAAGCCTAACAAAGCCCACCAGTCCCCTAGCTTCCTCCGACCCCTCTGCGTACTACCGCCTGAGGCCAAATTCTTTGCCGTTGTGCTCAGGGACAAGCCTCAACCATTCGCTGCCAAGTTCCTCAACGACATCCCCTTTCAAATTGCAATAACAAGTAAACCCCACTATTTACTATATACCCATCATGTGGTAACTTAAGTTAAGCTGAATTCCTTGACAGCAACCAGGTTTTGGGGATCGCAGTTTCGACTGCCATAACTTTAGTTTTGGGCTTTTAGTGGAGTTTATCGTGTAGTGTTGCTGGGGGCTCCGTAGCAGGATTGATGTCAATGTGCTGTGAAGGTTCGCAAAAAGCAGGCCATGCTTCAGGGATCCTGGTTCCGCGGCTTAAGGTTTAGGGCTTTGGGTTCCAAATGCGCACGTGGCTTGCAACATCGCCCTACACCCTGAAAATCATCACACCGCGGGGTCCAGACAGCCCTCGGGCTAAAACCGCTTTATGTTTCCTAAACCTTCAAAAGTTTTCGAGTCCGGGCAAATTATTACCTGAAGCATATCATATTAGCAAGCTTATTCTTTTTGGTCTTGCAAGTCTTGCGCTACGTGTTGCGCCGCTGGCTCCTTTGGGGCTCCTTTACGCTGCTTGGCTAAGGTCTAGGGTCTACCTGCACCTCCAAAGTAGACCAGAAGTCTAAAGCCCAAAGGCATGGTCAAAAGGCTAATGTTTCTAAAGCTTTGGGAGTCCATGTAGGGTTTACCAGGTAAAGCAATGGCCCAAAACCCCTTGAAAGAGCGAAACAACATGTTACTAAGGTCCAAGGCTTGGGTTTCCCTGGTATACTTTTACGGATTACAACTGAGGCTGGCGCATGTGTTCCTTAAAACAAGGATTATACCAGACTACGCTCAAAGCCCTATCTCTTACAGACCGCCAGCCCTAAACCCTGACTAACCCTAAACCCTAAACCCTTAACCCTTCACGGTCCTATGTAACCCCAGAACTGACAGTAGCTCATGCGGGAATTCACCGGTGCACGACTCAGGGTGAGGCTACAGGGCCGATGATTTCAGGTTGAGGAGCTTTGGGCTTATGATTTCTTGGGGTTTAGGGTTTAGAAGTTAAGGTTCTGCGTTTAGATTAGGTCAGCCTTCAGGGTATACTGCAACACTTTGCCAAATAAGCTGCTCCCCTTGCCTACGACATGACCTGGATTCAGCACGGAACTTTCCAAGCTGGAAGTGGCTTGCCGGGCCTGGCAGTACGAGCCGTATATGAGCCTTATACGTGGCTACCCACCTGGTAACTACCCAGCAGAAACTTCCATTGATAGCACTGCCCACGAACATGCAACTATCATGGTGCGGTGCACCCTGAACTACCCGAACATACACAGCAGAGCTGTAACATAGGCGCAAGCAGAAAGGTAAATACAGTTGGCTACAGTCTTGCAGTGACAAGCTGTCAGCCCAATAAGTCTTACGAGGCGCAGCGTTGACGTCGTTCATTCGAGCCAAAGCCTGGGCCTGGCCGTTGCAAGCTTGCGAAAGCAAAAGGCTTTGCACAAACTCCACTGTTGTTTGGGTGTAGTTGCGAAGCAGGATTCAACCCTGTAGGCACCAAGATAATCATCATCCCTGATGCGACTCTTTACATGACTCATTTGACACCAACAAGATTTGATGGGGAAATCGAGGAACCCCTTGCTACTACTGAGTGACTTAATCAAACTTACTGCAGGCTCTCTCACATGTTCATACACTCTGAAAATCTACAAAACTTTTGGAGCCGATAACTGTCGATGACATCGCGGAAATTCCCAATCCCTGACAATCCCTTGCAACCCCGCCTCGTCCCTTACTAACCCCCTGCTTTCTTTGAACAGCCCTCGTGCCCTGCCCTTCCAGGATCTTGGGACCCCGTGCATAGTGACATACTGTACTGTAGTGTTTAACTAATGGGGACAGGTGACGAGTGTGGAGACTTGCTTAGAATCAATCAAAAGATGAACACATGAAACAGAAGGAGTGCGCCTCCAATTGGCCTCCCCAGGCGCTTGGCAGGCGCATTTCACCTCCGCGTATCCGACATGCCCTCCAACAATGATCATTGCGGTAACATACGCGGCTTAATATGTGTCTGCTTGGAAGTTGCGCATGTTGACTTGCAGGTGAGCTGCTGCAATAGGCCTCGAAGTTTTCCTGAGCTCGCTGAAGGGCTGACAACACAGCTGAGACTCTGCAAGTCAAACACGAAACGTCTGCTTTGTCAAATATGTAAGTTCTTGCCAAGCATCATACTTGACAAGCACAGATTTGGAATTTTGACTGTTGCTGTACGAGATGTAGCAGAACTGCCAGTCAAGCTGCGTGTGCGACGGTCTCGTCTCCGACTAGCTGGTCAGCAAACCTGAATTGAGAATAGCAGCTCATGCTATGTGGTTTCGACTGGTACACAGCATCCACAAACTCGGAAGGTGAAATCCAGACATGCGCCGACAAACATCTTTCATTACCGCTGTTCATGAATGAGAAAACATGAGGCTGACGTCCACAATTATGGACATTTCAGCCTGGCCCCCTTTACTAAACACTTTCGGAGACCCTAAATTCTCATTACTGGTGCTTAAAATAGAGTGGGGGTGAACCCCAATAATGGCTAGGGGTCCCCCCCCACCACTCTAAGTTCTATGGAACCCTGGTAAAGCAATTTCAGCTGCCTCTCAGGAGCCTAGATAACAGAAATTGAAGAAATACGGAAATTTATTTTTCTTAGGAACGTGTAGGTCACCTCTTAAGCAGCTGATGAGTGCTGAGTGTGCCATCAGTGAAGTTGCGGTGGCTTGTTTCTCAGGGTGGCTGCGGAACCAAGAAGCCCTTGAGCATGTAAGACTGATGTGAGATCTGAATTCCTTAATGCATTCACAACCATGAGGCTTATT
This sequence comes from Symbiodinium pilosum, assembly GCA_905231905.1. Lineage (NCBI taxonomy): Eukaryota > Dinophyceae > Suessiales > Symbiodiniaceae > Symbiodinium > Symbiodinium pilosum. Next base: position 4,909 of record CAJNIZ010007206.1, read on the forward strand.
GCCTCTGTCGCCCTAAACCCTAAACCCTAAACCCTAGGGGATTGTAAAGCATCCTAGCGTGATGCATCGCATAGAGCACCTGTACACCTGTCTGATCTGTGCTTCAACCAGATAAAACAGTTTGGTGGTGTAGGCATGGTAGGGAGATACCCTCCGCTAACTTAGAAACCATCATTCCGAATAGTGAGATTTCCGCTGCTATACAATGGTGCTTTAACATGTGCCAAAATCATTAACATGATTTAAGGCACCATCCCCCTAACCCGAACCCTGTAGTCATCAAGGTGGTCTGCGGGCCTGAGCCCAAAATCTTCTGAACCCCTTGCACAAAACCCCAAAACTGTTCTCTGCATGGATGGATATTGGAGCTTCTAATAAAGGGCGACCCTTAGGGACCCTTTAGGGATATACAGGGGATGTAAGGGCAATTGCGCTGCTGGGGGTCCTTACTAGCGATTCTTAAAGGATCACTTGATACCTATCCACATTCCCCCCGCCCATCCCCACAGGTCCAACAGCAGGCCCTCCGCTGTCTTCTGCCTGGGCTTTTTGACACGGTTCAGGGTGTAGGGGTGATGGAAGTTTACGAAGGCTGCTATCATTGAGAAGAGCCATGTGGGCCATAGTCTTAGCTCCTTAAAGGGGTGCCATTTAGGGGATTATATAGGGGAATCTTATAGGGGTTATTCAGGGGGATTATAAGGGTTTAGACGCTCTCATGTGTGTGTCTCTTTTTGTTGGGGGGAAGGTGTTGTCAGAAAAAGGATCCTCAGACTGACTGAGAGCATTAAACCCAGTCGTACAACCTAAACGGGTTTAGGGTTTAGGGTTTAGACCCCAAACCCTAAACCCCTAAACCCCCACACCCTCAACCCCGAAACCCCCGGAAACCCGAAACCCGATGCAAAGGTTCAGGCTTAGAGATTTGGGTTTGGGGGGTGTAAAGCTTAAGATTCCCCAACACCTACGTATTGCTACACGTGCTAACTTAGGTGGACCCCTCACCCTGTAATAATAGTGGCAGGATGGGGGGGAGGGTTTAAAGTAATAGCGGTATAATAGGCACGTAAGAGGGCCCAAGGTATACTTACCATCTTCCCTCATTTAGTCACTATTCCGGGGTTGGGAGTCCACCTAAATGCGGCAACTAGAAAGGAGAATAACACTGCTACTAAAAATGTTGCATGCCCCTAAATAAAAAAAAAATATCTTTGGAATAGTGGCATTAAATAGCATACTAAGATCATGCTGCATTCTTGGCATCAATAATATCAAGGTATCATTGCTGTCTCGGAGCTGATCATAGTGATGGTGCCCTCGTTAGGGATCCTGGGAAATCCTCAATCCTAAACCCAAAACCTAAGGCCCAAACCCTAAATCCTAAACCCGGATTTGCATTAGCGTCTACAGGCAAATTTCGGAAGTTGTGTTTTTGGGCAGTAAGGGTTTTGGGCAGTTCAGGTTCAAGGATCAGGAGCATGTAGGGTTCCTCTTTGAACATTGAATAGTTCTGGGCAGTTGCGGACTTAAAGTGCGGGAGTATGTAGGCATTATGTTGAGACAATCGCAGCAGTAAGAATCAGAATGGCAAACCCTAAGCCCTTCCTCCCCTAACCCTAAATCCTGACCCTAAACCCTGAATACTGAATCCTAAACCCTGTCTAAGACATAGCTCAGTTGCAAGTTGGGAGCTCCCGACAGCCGCGATGCCTCTTCCGCAAAGTCTCTGGCACAGCCCTCCATGGGAGCTTTGGGCACGGCCACCTGGGTTTGAGCGGTTGGGTTGTTTTTTTGGTTTTTTTCGGGTTTAGGGTTTAGGGTATAGGGGTTTAGGGTTGGTTTAGGGCTCAGGGTTGAGGGTTTACGGCTCAGGGTTCAGGGTGCGCTTGGGGGTTTAGAGTCAAGCACTCAGGGTTCTGTCTCAATGGCTTTCAAAATCCAACATGTTATAGCGGAAGTGCTACTTTCTACATCAAAATATCAAACCCTCAACCCCTAACCTGAAACCCCGAAGTTTGACCCTGGAACTGGATGAATAGTAGGAAATGACTGCAGTGACTGACAGTATCAACAATGGGCCAACAAACGTGGTGGACAATGGTAATACAAATAACAAGAGTAGCGACGATGGCAGCAACAGTAAACTTAATTGCAGAGGGAAAAGCAGGAGCCAGAGTGACGCGAGTCAACCTGTACTTGAAGTGCACTTGCAAAAAAGACAAACAAGCTACGCTCAAAAATGCAAGTGCTAACAAATCTTTCCCGAATCCATCTGCTTTTCCATTTGCTGTCCATTTTCCCAAGTTGGCTCTCCGTAATCCTTGTATACCCTCTTCGTAAGCGTATGTCTGAAAACAATGAGTCCAATTTAAGGTGTGTATGAAAGGATGACTCCCTGTGGGGTATATAAGGCAGACCCCTGTTTTGAAACGATAGACTGCTGAATCTAAACTCCAAACCTACTCCCCAATGTCTACTAGGCTACATTCCTATTCCTAGCCCACGAATAAGGACACTTGGAAAGTACTTAGGCGGCAACCTAAGTAGAGATTACTTAGAGACCCTAAATCCTATCTAAATCCCGAAACAATCAGCACCCAGCCGCATATCGCACCTTCTGGCGCCAGCTTCGACCATGCATAGTACGGGCGAGCACACCCTCCAAGCTCAGTTCACTCTCCTGGTCCCATTGTCGGGGATTTGGGTTTAGGGTTTAGGGGTGGGGATTTAGGTAAAGGGTCTAAGGTTCACGGCCAAGGGTTTGGGGCTTATGGTTTGGAATTTAGGGTTTGTCATGAAGGGTTTCGTATTTAAGGGTTTAGGGTCTCTTGGGGCTTTGCAAACCTTGTAAAGGAGCCCCTTGTAGAAATCTGCCCTTTTCAAGGTGCCAGTTGCATGTTAGTGCGGGAGGGGAACTCCTTTGGGGTTTGTGTTTACGCTTTCGAGCTTATGGTTCTGTGGTTGCTATAGGGGTACCATTTGCGGGGTCCAACAATAAGAACTTTAGTATACAGAGATTTACATTGTGGCCTCCCTATGTAGGGAAACTACCATGAATCCTCTGAGCACTATTCTTCGTCACATTCCATTTTTCAAATGTCGCTACACATGCACTGAGCATTCTATGATTGGTTGCTGGCCTTGTGCATGGGCTCTTGTCTCTACTGCTCCTACATCTAACCGTACTCCTACTGCTCCTCCAACTCCTGCTTTCCTCCTCCTCCCATCTACATCTTCTTCTACTACTACTACTACTACTACCACCACTCCTCCTCCTCCTCCTCCTCCTCCTCCTCCTCATGTCCCTGAATCCTAAACCCCAAACCCTAAAGCCCAACTCCTAAACCCTAAATCCTAAGTCCTAAACCCTGAAGACGGCTGAGGCTCCCCTGGTGAAGGCAACAGCTCTGCCAGGGCCCGCAGCAAGGTGCTTTTGCCCGAGCCATTTGGCCCCAGGAGACAAGCCACGCCTTGATAACATAGGAGTTCAGGGTTTAGGGTTTAGGGCGATGTAGGGATAATGGAAAATAAAAAGGAAACCCTAGGTCCCTTTAAAGGGATATATAGGTTTATACAGGGTATATACTGGGGTTGTAATTGGGATAATGGAAACGTAAATGAAAACTACTATATTATCATAGGGTTTAGGGTTAGAGTTTAGAGTTTAGGGGTTAGGGGTTCTAGAGGGATTTTCGTAGGGGTGGGAAAGAAAAGGGAAACTCGAGACTTTTCAAGGCATGATAGAATTCTGGGGTTTATGGAAGAGGGAAACACAAATCACTAGGGGTTTGGGGTTTACAAGTTTTGGGTTTGGGGTTTGGGGGTTTGGGCTTAGGAGTTTGGGCTCAAGGTTTACGGATTGAGAAACTAGCGTTTGAGGGTTTCAGCTTCGGGTTTAGCCTATAGGCAGTCGGTCAGTGTGCACAATGCTCTGTGAGACAGGGCGAGTGACTTCCCAAGGATCAGTTCATTGTCCCTTTATTGGTACACCCTAAACCCTAAACCCCAAACCCTTGGCACGGCCCAGTAGAGGAATCCTCCCTCTTCTACAGAAACCATTAATGCAAAGAAACAATGTACAGAGGCACTAGAGGGCCGCGAATAAGTAGACCTAATCCCAAACCCAACACTTCAATTTCAAATCTGTAAACCACCCAGGTCATCCTGAACCCTAAATCCTGAACCCTGCGGTTTCAGGTTTAGGGTTTAAAGTTTAGGTACAAACCCCATATTGGAGACCTCCACAAGTTGTTTTGCAATCGTTGACATCTCGTGGGCTCTGAATGGTCTCCCTTCTTGGAAAGACCTCTGCATCCCAGCCGCCACCCCGTGGAACGGAAAAGTCCACGTCCTTCAACAGAACAGCACCTCTCCAAGGGGTGGGGGGGGGCTACCATAGAACCCAAACCCCAGAAACAAAGAAACCGAAAAACGGGCGCCTAAATGACTACCAATATCATTGGCAGTCAATTTCAGGCAATAGTCCCCCACTTCCATTTCATTTGTCATGTTCTTTAGTGTTTGATTCTCCATTCTTGGGGTAATAGCCCTAAACCCTAGACCTTCAAAGTCCCACGAAACGGCTTAGTCAGGCCCCTACAGTACTGCTTGCAAACCCCTTTCAAAATTATCATCGCATATACAAAAAGCCCTAAAACCTAAACGCTCAAATCTAAACCGTCAAAGCCACAAGCCCCAAGATTGCCAACGCCCCCCCCCCCCACCCATGGTCCGCTTTACATTAACCCTTTTGAGGGTCGGCCTCCCTCAAACCCTAAACCCTATATGACCCATAGTCTAAGCTCCTAGTATCCCCCTTCCCCTATATAATCCCTTATAAACCCCTTTAGTGGGTTTAGACTATAGCTCATATGGGTGGTTGTCAAAATTATGGTCCCTTTTTGGATCCCTATTATAATACGGCCCCTAATATTTTGGGTACCCAAAAAGGGACCATGATTTTGACAACCACCCATATGACCTCTTTTCACAGGACACCCGGGCCTCCCTCATTTCCACCTTCGCGCAAACCGTCAGCTCGGAAGCGAAGGAAGGCCGAACCGTCGCATTTCAGATCCTGCTGCCTTGCTTTGTGGGTTCATGGGGCCTACCTGGACCCCAAAAGTATGTAAAATAATAGCCCTAAACCCATAGTAACAGCCATAAAGGCCATTATTTGATGGGGCTTAGTAGGCAACTAAAAGGGCTTTAGGCTTGGAGGTTTTGGGGGTTTAGGGTTTGGGAGGGTTCAGGGAATAGGGAACTAAAAGGGCTTTAGGCTTGGGGGTTTTGGGGGTTTTAGGGTTTGGGAGGGTTCAGGGAATAGGGAACAGGAGTCCCTTGCTGTTGGGGTTCATGGGGCTTAGTATAGGCACCTAAGGGTTTTAGGCTTGGGGGGTTGGGGGTTTTAGGGTTTTGGGAGTTAGGGTTGCGGGTCTCGGGGTGGGGGATGAAGGTTTGGGGCTTAAAGAATTTGGGCTCAGGGAATAGGGGACAGCGGTACCTTGCCTTCGGGTTCATGGGACTTAGTCACTACGTATAGCTGGGCTCATGAGAGCTCCAATTTGTACTGCGGTAACATTTGTAAGACCAGTGAGAAGGACTATCTCAGGGATTTGACATCTACTGAAGGGTCGGAAGATCAAGGTTTAGGGTGTAGCATCGGTCAGCTGAATGCATTAGTCTGCCGACATGCCCACCTCAAGACCCAAACGCCACCCACAGCAAACCAAAACCAAAGCCAGCCGAACCACAGCCAGCCATGCTGAATCTTCTTGCATCTCCTTCGGGGGGTTGGGGTTACCAATGTCTGTTCCGTTTTCCGTTTTTTTGAAATCTGATTTTCGAAGTCCAGGGTCATCAAGAAACTCCTGCTCTAAACCCCAGCCACCTAAAGCCTAATCCAACCCTAATCCCTACACCTTAAACCCCAAAACCCCAATCCCTAAACCCCAAAACCCCATGCCCTAGGCTCCAACCCCGGAACCATAATCAAACCGCAATCCCTAAACCAAACCCCTAAGCCCTAGGCCCCACCTGGACCCTGGATGTCCTTCCTTTTTTGGAAGGTCTGTCCTACATATTTATAGGGTATATCTCCAAGAAAGTAGGACATCCAGGGTCTAGGTAAACCCCAATCCCTAAAACCTAAACCCCAATCCACGTAATTCCTGAACCCCAGCCCCTGAACCTTAAACCCCAATCCCTAACCCCTAAACCCTAAACCCTAAACCCTAAACCCCAATCCCTAACCCCTAAACCCCAATCCCCAATCCCTACCCTGTCAAACCAGGCCGCACAAGCCGGAAGGAGGGTGATTGAGGAGCTTCCGCCTTGACAGGGCTTTTTAAACCTTAAGCCTTAGGGTTCAAGGTTTAGGGTTCAAGGTTTAGGGTCTAAGGTTTAGGCTTTGAGGCTTAAGGTTTAGGCTTTAGGGCTTAGGGTTGAGGGTTTAGGGCTTAAGGTTTAGGGTTTAGGGCTTAGGGTTTAGGGCTTAGGGTTTAGGGTTTAGGGCTTAGGGTTTAGGCATAATTTGGGGTTTTCGGGGTTCCCTAAACAAGGTGCTTGGGGATTTGTTTACGCTTTAAGGCTTTGAGGTTGTGAGGTAGGCTTAATCATGATCATTGACCCAGTAAAGGTTTTGAGGTGAGGTCAATTCTGGTCAATGACCATATGGGTTTAGGTTCAGGGAAAAAATCAGGGTTTGGGGGTTGGGGATTTGGGATCGGATTTAGGACGACTGGATGATTATGCATGACAGCTTCTTGGGGACAGGGAGGGATGGCTGGCCGTCGTTTAGGGTTTAGGATTTCGGCGGTCCTGCCCAGACCCCACATCACGAAGTAGCTTCCATGTTCATGTCCGCTTCCCCTCCAGCACCAGTCACCCTGAACCCTAAGCCCTCCACCCTGCACCCTAAACCCGAAATCCTAAGCCCTGCATCCTAAACCCGAAGCCCTAATTCCTAAGCCCTAGCCCTAAACCCTAAACCCTTATCCCTAGGGCCTAAACCCTTCAAAACCAAGAAAAATGATCTCAAAAGCCTGTCCTGCTCTCCGCTGACCGTTTCTCCCTGCTTCGTTTTCTTTTCAGCGGCCGCTGCTGTCTTGGAAGTACAACTCCACGTACAAACTCCTTGAGCAGGAAATAAGGTTCAGGGTTTCGGGCCTGGGATGCCTTAAGGTTTAGGGTTTAGGGCTTAGGGTTTAGGGTTTAGAGTTTAGGGTAGACAGAGACTACACTCGGCTCATACGGCCGTTACCAAGGAGGTAAAGGGTTTTTGGTCAAGCTGGGCTTGCAGCCTAAACCCTAAAGCCTAGACCTAAACCCTAAACCCTATGTGCATTATTTGTTTTCCTGGGTTTGGCGTCAAAGTGGGCAAACGCAATTCAATTCTCCATCTTTCCTCGGAGTGCCAGGGCTTTCGAGATAGCAAAAAAACTTCAGCAAGCATCATCACGATAACACGCCCCAAATCCTTAAAATCTAAACACCTCACACCCTACATCCCTAAACCCTCAAAGGGTATCGATGGTGGCACTAGAGCTCCTGCATCAATCTGAACGGCAGAAGCACCGCTTCTGAAATCCTGGGTTGCTATTGAGGAACTTAAAGTAAATAAGTAGGATTTAAGGGTTTTAGGATTTAGGGTTTAGGGCTTAGGGGTCTAGGGTTTAGGGTTTTAGGGTTTATGGTTTAGGATTTCGGCTTTCAGGGGCTTTAACAGGAACCCAGAATCTTGACGCGTTTGTCTGTGCGCAGCTTGCCGAAAACAAGTCTGCCTCTGCCTTGGAGGTGACATGGGGGTTTAGCGTTTTGGGTTTAGGGTTTAGGGTTTAGGGTTGGGCTTATGAAGAGGTTTTCGGGTTATGTACTTTAGAATTTATCTAGGAGTCTATAGGGAGTCTCCCGAAGTAGCCAAAACACCATCCGGGGGCAGAAATGACTATATACCTAAATTCTTTGAGCAGTTTTGGTGTAAGGTACCTACAAATGCTAGTGTCATCTGTTTAGACCCCTACGACACATTCACTCCCCTAACAAGCAAACTGCGATCAGTCAGGGTGTAGACTGTCAGGAACAGCACCAGGGACGAAGACACGAACACACCAGTGGTGATGAGGTAGAAAATGAAAACCTGGCGGGCTGAAGATTTCAGAGGTTTGGGGCTTCGTGTTTAGGATCCCGGGTTGGAAGTTTAGGTCTTAGAGTGTAGGGTTTGGGGTTAAGGGTTTAGACTTTACGGTTTGGGATTTAGTGTTCAGGGTTTGGAGTTCAGGGTTTACGGTTTAGGAGTTAGAGATTCAAGATGAAGACCTGGCAGTTTCCCATCCTTGGAACTTTTAGTGATCCGTGAACTTCTTGAGCATTCTGCATTAGGTGGACCCAGTAAAAGTGACTATAAGCAACAAACCGCATTATTTTTGGGTCCACTCATATTCCTATTATATCACTTTTACAGGGTGGGGGTCCTCATGAATTATGCTGGAGTGCGGAGAGAAGGCTGCCAGAGTATACTGGTCTCACTACTTAGCCACATCATGCTTGCGGCCATTACTGCTGCTTGGCTGCTGCAACTGGGGAATGTTTTCGATGGTGACCCATCGTATCCTTTTCATCATTGTCATAACCAATAACAACCAAATGCTAATATTCTCAGACCCAGAAACAATACTTGGAAGCTACTGCTTCTCCAGCACGCTCCCCGCGTAATCATTCAATTCAGCTCATCTTCTACTATTCTCATGCTTGTAACTATGCTGGTCATGAATGCATTTGTTACTGATCCCGTCAACCCAAACAAGAATCCCCCACCGCTTGGCATTCCATGTACTTGTCTAAACCTAAACATATGGGAGTTTGTCAACACCGCGCCTAAATCACGCCTACTGGTACTACCTCCTCCTCCTCCTCCTCGTCCTCCTCCTCCTCCTTCTCCTACTACTACTACTACTACTACTCCTACTATTCTCATTACCATTGTCATTGGGTACTCTAAACGCTACCATTCACCATTCACCTGTACCAAGCACCCCCCTAAACCCTAAACCCTAAACCCTAAACCCCAATCCCTTTGTGATCCTGATACATCCTTTGGGGTCGTTAGGGTCACGGCCTCCTATTTCAGGAGCTCCCATCTCTCTAACCCGAAGCCCTGAACCCCTGTAAAGGGTTTTCTTGGGGTTATGTAAGGGTAATAGGGGCAAAGTTGGAGTTCTGTAAGGGTTATATAGAGCTTATAGGGGTTACAGGGGTTCTATAGGGAGTATGTACCTTATGATACGCAGCTAAGGGTTTAGGGTTTAGCGTTTGCGGTTTAAACTATGCAACGATACGGAGGGACCGATCTGATATCAGGGGGTGAGGGGATGCTTAGTCTAAGATAGGTTTAGGGGGCCCCATAAACGTCTAACCCATGTGGGTTATAGAAGGTTTTATAGGGATAACGGTCCATGGTAGTAACTCGAAATCATTCCGAAGAATATCCCAATAATATCACACGGTTTAGGATTTAGGGCTGAGGGTTTAGGGGCGTTCTTCTCAGACCTCACCTAAAAGCACAATTTCAGCCTACTCGCAGTCTTGGCCGACTTACAGCTTAACGATAATTCTTTAAGACTTGCGGGACCTAAACCCTTAAACCTCAAGTATCAAGCAGGCTCTAAATAACTGCCGCTTCAAGTGGGCAGAAGCAAAGTCTTTTCTCTCTAACCCCTATAGACCCTAAACTTTACCCAAGCCCCCAACACTAGCCCCTTAAACCCTCGATCCGCAAAACCCCACCCACAAAAACACGCCCTAAACCCCATACCCCCCCCCCCAATTCCTACGCGAAATCCTACCCTTCCTGTCCCTGAACCCTATGAATTGGCTCCCACCTGATAGAGGGCTGCCTGCAGTACGGGCGAACCCCCCAGCACCTGGCAGGGCCCTAAACCCTAAACCCTCAGGTGGAGGGTTTAGGGTTTAGCGTTTAGGGTTCCTTCAAAAGTAGGTAAAGTGATAACCCAAAACCTGTTAATATAGCCCAAAAGGCAAATAGTTTACATACTTTTGGAGTCCAGGTAAACCCTAAACCCTCAAGAGCCTATGAGTTCTCACTGTTGACGGAGACAATCATAGACCTTAAACGCTGCACTCCCAAACTCTAAACGCTAAACTCTTAGGGTTTAGGGTTTAGGTTTTAGGCTTTAGGGTTTGGGGTTTAGGTTGTAGGGTTTAGGGTTTAGGTTTCAGGCTTAGGGTTTAGGTTTGGGATTTCATCAAGGTTCAGGGTATTTTGGAGGCCAGGTCATTAGCATCGTTCGGGGTTGAGATTCGAATTTTGATGGAGGATATCTGGGGATTACAAAGGGGCTATATAAATAGGGACATGTAAGGGATCACGGTTTGGGGTCACATAGGAATACTGTTGACTGAGGAAATCTTTCGGCAACCGTGGGTCTCTCAAGTCCTAGGAGTTGTAAGAGTTTAGGGGCTCTAGTAGGTGGCGCAAGACGTCTTCCATCCACTGTAGCTGCGAATGCAGAAGGATTCCGGGGGTCTCTTTCGCAGCGGACGCACCCCCTGATCGCAGTACAAGTGACATACTTGTGCTTAACATGGAGTGGGGAGTAAATATACTCTCCAACTGTTTAACTATGTTGCCTCCCCCACTCCCCAAAAAGAACCCAGCAAATTGATGAAACACATGGAAATTTCTCAAAACACTCCCCGTACACCCTTAACCCAAATAAGGACCCCCCAAACCCTCTTAAGACTTTTAGGGGGTTTGCATCACTGGGTTCCCTACTTGCAATTTCACGGAAGTTAATAAGTAAATGCAACGGAGCTTAAGAACCTACTTATAATTCCCTTACTCCCTGTCTAGGTTACCTTGATTATAAACAGGGTTCTGACCCAGCTATTATAAGCAGTTACTATGTCCCACGAGCCACCCGAAACCCTAAACCCTAAATAAACCCTACACCCTTAACCTAAGCCCTAAACCCTAAATCCTAAACCGGAAACCCATAAACCCTAAATCCTAAACCCTAAATCTTTTTTTGCTCAGAAACAACCCCCAAGTCACCCGAAGAACTGTTGGAACAACCCACACCTGGCCGGTCATCATGCCGGGAATGGAGACTAGGCCTGGAAGATTTTGGGGTTTAGGGGTTTAGGGATCGAGGGTTTATAGGGTTAATGGAAAAGAAAATGGCAACTACTATAGTATATTGGAGGTATACGGGGATAATGAGAAAATGGAGACTACGATGAGACTACTATCATGGGGTGTAGGGGTTTATTGAGCTTGCTTCGTTTGCGGGGAGACTTTGCAGAGAATGGAAATGAAACTCATTTGCCAACATGGTTTTTTGAGGTATTGTAAAGTTTGACCTGGTTTTCTTTCGGATTTTGACCTACTAGGATTTCGGATACTAGTAAAGGATACTAGAATAGAGGATACTAAGAAGGGATACTGGAGTAGAGGATACTGGTACGGGATACTGGTGAAGGATACGGGTACTGGACCACAAGTGGACCAGACCGTAACAGTGAAAACTCAAAAAAACGGACCAGA
>CAJNIZ010007207.1:0-15077 GCA_905231905.1 Symbiodinium pilosum
TTTCTGGCTGTAAGGGAGAAAAGAAGAGGGTTTTCACCCTCTCCGTTACTGAAACCATCCAACACGCCCCCCAAGGTCGGCGGATTAAGGGGGCTACTAGGAGTTTAAACCCTAAACCCTAAACCCTAAATCCTATGTAAGCTCCACGGCTGATGGACTAGGCAGCACTTTGCAGGGTTTTCAGCGCAGGGGGTTACGTAGAAACCCAAATGAGTAGGGTTTTATTTTGGGGGTACTATGGTACCCATTAGGGTTCTGGGATTTAGGGTTTAGGGTTTTAGGGGTTTAGGGTTTAGGGTTTGGAGGTACGATGGTACCCATGATAGAGTAAGATTCTATCCTCCTTTTGGGGTATAGTATCTTATATAAGGAACATAAACTTAATAAGTTCAACCACCAACATAAACACTACTCAATGATTACCAAGATTATGATTCCATGTTTCCGGTATCATTGCAAAATAGGGTACCCCCCCCCCTATCCTAGACCCTGAACCCTAGACCCTGCCTATTTTCTGGAAAGCCCGATGCAACAATGCAGGCTATCGGAATGCTAGGAATAAGCTTGAATCAAATGCATGGATTGGGGTCGGTTTGGGTTGTCAAGACCTCCAAAAGTTAAACAACTTCCGCTGATGATCTTCACCGTCATTTTGTCGGTTTCGGGGCGTGCATGACCAGGCGAAATTACAAGGTTGTTACACGGCTCTTTGCGTTTGAGTCTTTCAGTCATGCGTTCTCCAAGGGATCCCAAAAGACAAAATGTCCTAGTGTCCTTGGTGCCTTCCTAGAGGACTACATGGTACATGTGCACTGGTTGCTTTGAAGTGCTTTTGTATCCACAGGGCATAGTGGAAGCCTACATGATTACCACTATATTCCAGCCCTTACAGCTAATCTGCGCGGTATCATCTGCGCACTTTTCTGAACTTCTATCCTCGTCTTTCAGGTTCTTGCGTGGTGTCGTTGGGTCCAGAGTCGGGGGGATACTTCCAACTCACCGTAGATCCCAAACCCTAAAGCCTAAACATGCCTAAACCCTATACCCTGTGTCGTCCTGTTTTTGACTTGAGTACAGATTGGCCAAATGAAGCTGAACCCTAAACCCCAAACACCTAAACCCCTAAACCTCTAACACCTAAAGGGTCTAGGGTTTAGGGTTTAGGGCCCTCAACCCCTAAAACCCTAACCCGTGTATACCCCTAAACCCTCAAACCCGAAACTACAAACCCTAAGGGTCCACGGACCCAAATAATAGGGTTTTATGGCTCAAATACCATTAATAATGTAATATTTTGGCCCTGAAGCCCTATTATTTCAGTCCTTGGACCCTTAGGGAAACCCTAAACCCTACACCCTAAGCCCTAAACCCTAAACCCTAAATCCTACACCCTAAACCCTAAGCCCTACAATCTCCAGGCCAACGCCTCGGAAGCGAGAGCGCGCCAGAGGAGGGGTTAAGGGGCTTTAGGGGTTTAGGGTGTTTAGGGTTTAGGTTGGGTACTGACCCCACCCAGTAACAGTCTATATTAGGGGTCCTGTTAAGGGCTAAACATCACCATATTATAACTATTATCCAGCTGTACCCAAGGTTTAGGGTGAAAGGGACTTGGGTTTAGGCTTCCGGGTTAAGGGTTTAGAGGTTTAGGATTAAAGGATTTAGGGTGTAGGGTTTGGGGTCTAGGGTTTAGGGTTTAGGGTTGAAGGGTTGAGGGCTTGGGGGTGTCGAGCTTATGTTGAGGGTTTAGGTTTTGGTTACGGTTTGAGGAGTCATGGATCTAGGCCCGGAATCTTGCTTTTCAGTAGCTTCGAGTGCTTGCTGTGCTAACAATGCTTCATTCCCACCGATTAGCCTGCCTTTGCGGCAAGGGTCCAAGTTCGCAAATATTCAGGTTTAAGCTTCAGATTATAGTATTTGGGGCGTACGACCTTACTATTTGGGTGCATGGACCCTCTAGCTTTGTTAGTATTGCAACGTAGGTACGTACTCGCGTATCGTTCATGTTCATATTGAGTCCCGTCGTGTGTGAATGACTTAGTAATTGTTGGGTCAAGCTCCTACAAGCAAGTGTGTGTATTATGGGCCATCATCTCCAAGTACATATTGCTGCGGCAACAATTACTGTAATTGGGAACGACCTAACAAATTTGTTGTTCAGGTCGGGCATTTCACACAGATGTAGAGGCGCTTTGGCATGTCATTTGAGCTGCTGTCAATATCTGCTGGGGTCCCTCTTGTAGTTTGGAAAGGCCTTAATAAAGTCCGTGGTAAGGAACCCATGTCCGTTAAAATATGTAGTAAATATTGACTGTAGATCATGTGTTTTTCTCAAGCTGGCAGCCGTCCTACGGGAGTACGCGTATTCAATTGCGATTCTGGCGGCCCCCGTTAGGTATCAAGTAGGGATGTTTCTTTTGCTTTGGACGCTCCAGCACTAGATAATACTTCTGTTCTTTTTGGCATCGACTTTGGGAAGGGGTAGGGGCCTTAGCTTTGGGATCTGTGTTTCATATTAAGACGTATAGGAGCTTTAGAGCGAAACCAGGGCCAACAGGATGTTCTACAGCATCAAGCTCCACAGATATCACGTGAACGTTTCATAACTGAGAAGAGCAAACTCAAGACGCTCTTGGCCACTCGTCTCATTACGTTTGCCGCTGCCGTGCTTTGAACGGTCATGATTCAGAAGATGAATAACAAGACGGCGAGATGGTCGTCACAGGTGGTAACGAATTCAACGGTCATGTTCCTGGTCGTATGAACAATGTGGGTGACAGCGCAATCAGTACTTTAAATGAGTTCCTCAGCAACAGCAACGGCTGCTGCGGCTTCCGTCATGCGTGGTAGCAATAATAGCATCGACAACTCAAGGTTTTGCACGGAAGGTTGGATTTTTTGACGATTGCACAAAGACATGCCCTGGCCAAGGAGAACGGGAAAGGCTACCTGGTGTATTATTGGAGGATATTGGGGGTTTATTAACAGTGGTGGAAAGATGTGTGACAGATTCAGCAAACTCGGCATGTAACGTAATTATTACTGTCCCTGTTTCAATGTAGGAGTCACGTTCATATCCCTGCCTCCCGTAAGGCTTCAGCGGACCTATCTCGAAAAAAAAATTGGGAGAGACTGGGCAATAATCAGAAAGCCCTGGGACTTGCGCTCTTTGCGATTTACAAATATCTAGGAGGAGCAGTAGGTGTAGTAGGAGGAGAAAGAGCAGCAGCAGCAGTCGCAATCGTAGTAGCCGTAGCAGGAGCAGGAGCAGGAGCAGCAGCAGTAGAAGTAACAGTAGCATAGGAGTAGCAGTAGCGGTGGCGGTAGCAATAGCAGTAGCAGCAGCAGGAGTAGTAGTAGTAGCAGCAGAAGTAGAAGTAGAAGTAGAAGTAGAAGTAGTAGCAGTAGCAGAAGAAGAAGTAGTAGTAGTAGTAGTAGCGGTAGGAGGAGGAGGCGTGAGCGGGAGGGGGCATCCATGGCCCAACCATAAAAACCTTCGTGTTCCGGGTACGTAATTACGTTCACCAAAGCCTCCAGGCCCAATTAATCTTATATAATAATCATGTTCCAGTTCAAATACGGCCTCCAGACCATCCAGGCCCAAGCCATAATTGCATTCGTGTCTCGATATTACCCCGCGGGCACAGAACATCCAGGCCCAATCCATAATAACGTACGTGTTTCAAGTGCATACGGCAACCACACCATCCAGGCCCAAAGCATAATAACGTCCGTGTACCACGTGCATAGGGTCGCCAGACAGTCCGGGTCCATGCCAGAATAGCGTCCGTGGTGTTCCAAGTGCGTACGGGCACCAGGGCATCCAGGCCCAAACCAGAATGATTTAGCGTTCCTTCAAGTTGCGTAAGGTCACAAAAACAATCAGGCTCATAATAACATTTGTGTTCCAAGTGCCCTTTTACTAACCTTTAAAATGGTTTAATAGTGGTGGGTCCCTCATAACTGTTTCAAAGCATTTTTCTTACAGTAGGGGCTTGATATTTATGGGCCCATTGACAACCCCTAACGGTTGTTCTTGCAAGATGAGTTTAGCGTTTTCTGGGCGGGTTTTCTACTTTCAGACTTTTCTCATAGCAGCGGCTTCGTATTTCTTAGGGTGTTCCTTGCGATTCCTCCAAAGGTTTCTCCACAAGGTTAGGTTTTATGTGCGTGATCGGCTTTAGTAACGCTCAAGAAATTTTTAGTGGTATGGGCTTATAGCATGACATGGCTGAGCCCCTCTAGTGCCTTGGAACATCGGTCTCATGGTATGGGCCCAGTATTTGATGGGGGGTCCATTTAACTAGCTTTAATTGTTAGCCATGGTCTCTTGAAATAATCTATATGTAGCCTGGGGTTTCGAGGTGATAAGTATAAACGGTTGACAATCATGAAGTTGTGGGGCCCAGAAAACGGTAAAAAATGGAAACACAAAATTTGAAGCAACACATCCAACCCATACTACTACTACTACTACTACTACTACTACCACTACTACATAATACTACTACTAATACTACTGCTACGACAACTACTACTACTACTACTACTACTGCGTACTACTACTAGGTCTCACGCCCTTTCGGTGCAGGAACAAATGGTGCAACTTGTTGGACGTGACACATGTATTTGTCGCGCATGTTTTGTTATCACAGGCTTACGCGCCTTTATTTCCGTAGCTTGGCTTGTGGCCACAGGGAGAGAGAGAGAGAAGGGGAGAGACACAAAATGATAAGTTAGCTTCTTAGAAAACTGGAAGCTGTCCGGTGCTGTTTCTTCCTGACTTGGCCTTGCAAGAGTAGGAAATAGATAAAGAGGCTGAACGCCCATTATTCTTGAGGGTTGTAAAAAAAGCCAGTTACACAATACTAAATCCCGAACATGGGCCAGCATTTGAACTGAAGGTAGCAAAGGGACCCATCCAAAAAATCTGCATAAGCCCATGGTAAACCCACGCCGCTGGACTCGCATTGTTTTTGAGGTAAGTAAAGGGATGCACGCATATAATATTTAGTCCAGAATATGCGCTAGCATTGGAATGGAAGGTAGCAAAAGGACCCATCCACTGAGTAGTAAGCCCACACCACGAGAAAAATCGGTAAAACAAATTGTTTCTTATCTAGCCCAGGAAATTTGCTTGTTTCCGTTCCTTTTTATAAATGGCAACCGCACAGTAAGAGGGAGTAACAGCTGAGGCTTGGGTTGTCCTTTGTTCCAGGGGCGCAACGGTTTGCTGCTTCGTGTACTGAATTCTAATAAGGAATGTGAACTTGGAGCCTTGGCGTTCTAATGTTAAAGGAGTTTATCCCAATATGCAATTTAGAAAAATGAGCCCAATAAGGAACAAGATGTGGGGCTGGGAATCCACAAGCCCCAAACCCCAAACCACATGGCGCAGGCCGAAGGCTCCAAGACACCTCTTCAGCCACCGCAACAGCTTATTGCGCCTCTGCCACATTTTGCTTTAGGTTTTATAGGGTTTAGAGTTTAGGGCTAGGCTTTTCATCTAAAAGAAGATAATGAATGACACTTACTTCGAGTCCCGGGATCTATACAAATGACCTACTCTGAGCCGTGAGACTATGAAGTGTTTCACGTTCAGCCTCCAGATCTTCCAATACAATGGCTACGTTGGGCCCTAGCATCAAGGGGGTTAAAGGGGATTATACATGGAAGTATTGTAGGGGTGACTAATTAAGGGGGACACTGGGAGTATGTTATAGGTCACATGTAAGCTACCCTAAACCCTTCAGCCGAAAGCGTGCTGGCTCATTCGGAGCCCGTAGCTCAGGGTTGTATTAACTTCACATTCGGGAGCTGTAAGTCAAAGCCAGGGCATGAATGGTCCATGTAGTTATTTAGCATAGCCCTTAAGTTTTAAGTTTCAGGCTTAGGGGCCATGGTTTCGGGTTTAGGGTTTCGGGGCCAGGGTTTAGGGTTTAGGGGTCAGGGTTAGGAGTTTAGGGTTTAAGGTTCAGGGTTGAGGGTTTAGGGTACGTGCGTGGGCCCTAGGGTGTTTATATGGGAACCTCTTTGGGCCCCAAGTATGTGCTATACAGGCACCTGGACCCTTTGGGAGCTCAATAAATGGCGGCCACATCACGAAGCCAGTAGAGTAAGTATGAAACATGCACTTGTTCAACGGGTTTTGAAGATTTATATTTAGTCGTTACAGTATTTGCTTCCATGACCCCCTAAACCTTAAACCCTCAATTCTAAACCTTTCCAAGACCTCATGGATTCTGGCGATCCTTGGCTTAGGCCGCTGCTGCTAGTGGCATAGGCAGGCACTAACCCAATTCCCTTTTTCCTTTGCCAAAGGGTCCAGGTACCTAAATAGCATATATGTAGGCGCTGAGGGTTCTTGCATTCAGGGTTTATTTCGGGTTTAGGATTCAGGGTTCAGGGTATAATTAGGGCCCAAACTACTTTGCGGCCACATTATGTACCATGGAGTTACATGGAAACTTTGGGCTTTGTGGTCGTGATTGGTGCGACATTCTTCGAGAGCACAGGAAGTTGGATTAAAGACATTGGCATGCAGGCAGGATTCCATGATATTCTGCCTTCTATAGTCGCCCCTGTGTATTCGGGCCTGTACAACATTTATTTTGCAACAAGGCCAGTCCCGCTGCAGAGGTGGTTGAAGCTTAGCCAGTACTACTTGACGGCTCAGGTGGCTTGGTTTAGGGTTCGGGGTTTAGGGTTTAGGGCTGTGGATACTCAAAGTCCTGCATGATCTTAGCATACTATAGCACCATAACTCCAAGGGTATATGGAACGTTGGGGTCATGCAGGCTGTTAAGTATACTCCATAGGAAGTCAATCATAAACCCTAGCCCCCACACCTTAAATCCTAAACCCAAAACTCTAAATCCCTAATCCCCGAACTCTAAATCCTAAACCCTCGACCCTAAGCCCTACCCTAAAGCGTGTCACAGGGCTTTTGGGTCGGCCGGATCGTAGCCCTATGCTGGCTTACCTACTAAGTTTGCCGAGCCTCAGCGTAGGTTTAGGGTTTAGAGTGAGAGTTTCCCAAATAGGGTACCTTGTTCGGGGGGCCCTTGTTATAGTATTTCTGGGTTGTATATTCTCCTTTGAACTTAGCTTGGACCTTAGACCCTTAACCTTAGTAGGGGTCCTAAGTGCCACGTAGTATTGGCTGCCCCATGTTTATGGAAGCAGCCAGATATAGCACTCAGAATTCCACACCACGCGGTTTAGGGTTAATAAGGCTTAGGGTTCAGGGCCTAGGGCCGAGCACCACATAGGGGCTGAGCCCTTGGCGCAAATCCCTCAACCCGAAACCCAAATTCCTAACCCCTTAGCCCCAATTCTTAAACCCCAAACTCTAAACTCTAGACATTAGTCCTAAGCTCAGTGTTGCCATGGAGCTCTCAGCTGTACTTGGAGGTTAAGGGCACCTGTAGCCTACATGAAGTTGTACTTCGAAAGCGCAATTTTGAGAACACTAAGCCACCGAAATTGGTAATAATTGTGCACCCTAGACCCTAAACCCTAAACCGCGTTCCTCCAAGTCTACTTAACTTCTACATCTGCATTCTGACTACCAGATCCTTCAAGTAGTTCTGCCTCGAAGACCTTAGCTCCATAGAAGTAGCGCGGTAGGGTTTGGGGTCAGGATGTCGGCTAGAGAGATAGGGTTTAGGGTTTAGGGTTTACTCCAAATTCTCGATCCCATCTGAGAGTTGCAGGGAACAAGACATGCATATGAAAGGAGCCTAAACCCTAAACTCCAAAGCCTAAACCTCAAATCTGAACTCTAAACCCTAACCCCTAGACCCTAACTAAGCAACTCAAAGGTGTTAGTGCATGGCATCTGCGGCCACAAGAAAGACTGGGAGGCATACTGCCTGTGTTGTGGGCTTCGGGTTTGGAGTTGTGACGTTCTTCTTGGTGTCTCATTCTGGGCAATGCATACCCATATTCCCATATTCCCTACCGAGAACCAGGGGGTTTATTGGGGATATATTGCGGGATATACATATACATATATATATATATAGAATTGAAAAATGGAAGCGACAGCCCAAGCCAGCTTAGCTACTGGTTGCGAGGGGTAGTCTAAAGTCTTGGGTGATCAGGATTAGATTCCCTTAGAAACTTTCATAAGCCCCAAGATATGCTATTGGTTCTTCTGCCGACTCGGGTTCTAGTATCATTTTAGGTAGAACCGCGCTGAGCATCCTGGTATCAGGTAATGCATTCCTCAAATCATTGATTCTTTGGGATATCAGCATACTGTAACTCGTATTATGGTTCATGCTGTTATCATCTTTAGTATTGAAACCCTAAACCCTAAACCCTCGATATATTCCTTACTTGGGCACCTAAACCCTCAACCCGAAATTGCTTGGGAGCCCCAAATGAGCTATAGTCTAAAATCCTAGCATCCCCCTTAATAACCCATATAGTTGTCCGCCATATAATCACCTATAGAACCCCCTTCAAGGAGTTTAGACTACAGCTCAAAAGTATTGGGTTCTCCGTGTACCCCCCTTCACATGGCCCACCGCTTGCGTCATTGACAACCAGGTTACATGTTTTGGAAACATGGACCTTTCCAAAACGAAGGGTCCATGAAGGGGACCGTATAGTAACACTCTTATAAATGCTAAACATGAGCTGTTGCAGTATTTGGGGGCCGCACTTAGATGTCTTGTGTTGGACACGCGCCCTCCCCACTATAGTGCAGAATGTAGTGTAACTAGAGCACTTCGTGGGGAACGGGAATTAGGGTTCAGCCTTGGATTGCCAGCTGGTGACGTGAAGCCTAATTTGGGCACTCATTATTTCGTCATACCACCATTTATGAGTGTTCCTTGTTTGCGCTCTACACGCTGTACACAACATGAATTCAAAGTGTCTTTTCTAGGTCCGCAGCGTCTGGCTGGTCCGCCTACTTACTACGTGCCCATAGTCATAGATACATACTGTAGACGCCTTCAGCTGTACCAAGATGTTCCCTCTATAATTACTATGACCCTTACACATCTGTATATGTAAATATGTATACATAGGTATGCCTATAATATGTATGTATATAGTAACTCCAGCGTAATCTACCCCAAAATACTGGGGCCAACGGGCCCCCTATGTTACCCTCGACTAGCTTAGAAACCCTCAGCTTAGAGATAGTTTTCTGGAGTAGGGCTTAGGGCTTAGGGTTTAGGGCTTGGGGTTTAGGGTTTAGGGCTTGGAGTTTAGGGTTTAGGGCTTGGGGTTTAGGGTTTAGGGTCTGCAATCACTTAACAAAGAGGTAGTGATGTGAGTTACTATCGATATTAGGGTAATCGAGGGACCATTAAGGGTAGACATTGAGGTCTTTTTGGTAGTTGCAGGTAGTCCCCAATATATAGTCCCTGATATGGACCCATGTCCATTGACTTCATAAGGTAATACTGACTGTAGCGCATGTGGGGGCCTAAATAGTTAGCAATTTAATAAACGCTTATGTAGGATAATCGTGCAGAGCGAAATGGAAAAGACAACACAAAGGACCATGACATCGAAACTGGGCTTATGCGTGATGAATACTAATATTCTGATCGTAGATGCTTTGTTTTATGTAGGGTGCCTAAAATCGACCTCCACATGCTATTGGTAATTTCTCAGGCCCCTGCGGTGACCCCCACCTGGAGTCACCCATGATATACCCTAGAAAAAGTAAGATACTAAGATGTTGGAGACAGGACCTTGTTTTACAGGTACATTGGCTAGTCTACGGAAACTTCAAAAGGCAACACCTCGAAGCGCATCTCAGGTTGTTGGCCAGTTTTATTTTTGGGATTCAGGAGTCAGACTTGGCTGGAGCTGACACAGCAGAGAACCCCATTACCCTAGTTAGGGAATATAGCTTGAGGGATACTAGGACGCCTACATCAACAGGATGAAAGTATGTGCACACCCTATGTGAGCTAATGCCAATATCAGGCTTCCCGAGAGACCATTAAGGGTGGACATAGTCATCCCTTTGGCAGTTTGGTAAAGTGTTTAATATACTCCAAATATAGACCAATATCCATTAATTACATACTTGGGGGTCAGGGGAGCATAGTAACTAGAATTATAACCCTTATAAGCCATGTAACAGCTCCAGTTATCTCCATTATTAAGCTACTTACTGAGTCCCCTGAGCCCCCTAGTCAGGAATTCCTGTCTGTAGTCCAGGTAGATGACAGCCTATGTAACCTAATGTACCCCAACATATAATCTCAATTTAAACCACATGTAAGCCCGTGATAATCCACATGCTATCTAGACATTATATAGTCTCATGAGCCTTAAAGCCTAAACCGCAAACCCTGAACCCTCCGCCCTAAACCCTACAACTGAGACCCTGAACCCTACACCCTAAAGCCTAGGCCCTAAACCCTGAAACCTAAACCAGTAGGTTTTCAGGATTATCGAAAGACGCGGGTCAACCTGGTTTACAGTGCAAGGGGCATTGGAGTTCTGTGACAGCTTTAACCTTGAGGGTCCAAGCACTCAGCAATCATTAAATTCCCCAAGGCTTTGGGTTTTGGGTGTTACAAGTCCTACTCAAGAATCCCAAGTGTCCAGTTTTTGGGTACTTGGACCCCTAGGGTAAGCCTATGGTGGATGGAGGAAAGCTTGCACCACTTGAGGGGTACAAGGTATAAAAGGTAAGCAATTACCAACATCATGGTTCTAGTTTCCTTTGAAAACTCCGGTAAAGGGTGCCTCAACAAGACCTCAAAGCATTTTCTGTTGTATGTAAGAATCTAGAATATGCAATCCATCTGTATAGTCCCTGTACAACCCAGTTTCCATTTAAATGTTCCGCATTCTTCCTGTTTGATTTTCCTGTTTTGGCCGCGATTACATCCCGAGCACATGCTTTACCCTAAACCTCAACCCACATCCCGGACCTCTAAACTAGAAAGCCGCAAGCGAGCGCAAGTCACCAGAAACTTCGAACTTGATATGGCTGTAGTTTGCTGAAAAAAAGGATCTGGGGGGGGGCATGAGAGAGCCCGTGAAGCACCACCGTATGCTCGGAGAGTGAGGGGGACGTAGTACTTGGACCTGTAACCCCTATAGCCCTATAAGCCACGAAATAACCCCAGTTCTCCCCAGTACAATTAGGGTTTAGGGTCTAGGGAACGAAGTCCCCCTGACCCTCCAAGAAGTCTGCATCCACCCATGTCGCCCTTCAAAGCCCCACCTATAATGCCTTTTAGCCGGCGCTAAGGGTCTGAGGACTCAAATACTAGAGCTTCGGGGCTCAAATGCTAATATGTTAATGGTATTTGGGGGCCTAGACCCTATTATTTGGGTCCTTGGATTTTTAGGGCTTTTATTAAAGCCCTCCACGGGTTGCCTTCCCCTAAGAAATGCTGGAGCCCATGAAAAGCGGTCTGCGGTTTTGTTGGGGTCCCCTGTTTGTTTGGAGGCGGCCTTGATCCTTAGGGTTTAGGGTCTAGGGCTTAGGGTGATCCTTGATAGAAACCTGAAAACCAAACGGAGGTTGTTCTAAAGGTCCTTGTAAAGGAGGGACCATTGGGAATACACTTCCTTAAAAGGGGATCCTAACCAAACAGGGAACATACATTATGGCCATTTTGGGGACAGGTATTTTGAACAACTACCAGACATTGATCTGCTTTGCTTCGAGGTGTGGGAGGAGCGATTAAGGCAGCATCAGCGATCTGATTGGGTGGCCCTTTGGACCAGCAATTAGACTTGGCTACTGGTTCTGGCGGTCATTGCCGTCGGCCCGGGTGTAGGATCGCATATGAGCCGTGGTTTTTATTGATGGTAGAGGAAAATGAGGGACGGGCGCAATGACTACAATGACTGAGATAATTGCAATCTCATGACAAGGTTGTCCTGCATGTGCGAAAGGACGCAGAAGCTGCGCACAGGCATTTCTCCGCGGAAGGTTCGCAGAAGCGTATGCTCCACATCCTCGCGGGAACAAGTCCAACTCCAGCTGAAAACGGTTCGCGGAAGGGAGCTGCGGAAGGCGGAAGGGTCAACGACTACAAGCGCTACTCTAGGAAGCTACGTGGAAGGCATTCGCACAAGGCCTTCGTGGAAGGTGCTCGGAATTGTAATGAAATCATATAGGCTATTGCTCAATATGTGGTACAATAAAGTACAATACTTGTTTTCAATTGCGGTTTCTGCTTTGTGGCTCTAGAGCTCCGTAGGCGTAATGTCAAATTGTATTTCATTTCTGCGTCCTGATTTCTAGGGGGCCCTTAGTACGTGGGGTGCCTCTGAAAAACGACCAAAGTGTAGGCAATCTTGATCATGATGCCCCGTGAGAATTCCTTGAGTTCGAATGAGTTCAAATGTAAGGCTTCAAGTTACCCAGAGAGACCACATATACCTTAATCATCCTTAATCGTTCAACATAGCATCAGTGATGCTCGGGACAAGAAATTGATTCAATGAGTTATTTGGGGGTCATATAGGGGTACATGGGGTACTCTTACTAGGGATTATCTTAGATTGGGATTATATAGGGATAATGGACAAGAAAATAAAAACTACTATAAAGGGTTATATATTGCTGGTATTGGGCTCCTTGAGTGGAGTGCCCGATAGACAAGGCCCTTGTTGTCCGCTGCACTGAGGGTACTCCACTCAGAGGCTCCCGGGACTTCGCAGGTATCTCAAAAATTCCAGGCTGTAAGCAAGTCAACCCCAACTAGGGAGCACCCCTCTTATAAGCTACGTACCCTAACCCTGAAATCTAAACGCCAAACGGCAAAACCCTAAACCCCAAACCCCCATGGTTTAGGGTTTAGGGGATTGTGGGTTTAGGGTTGAGGGTTTACAGAGTTTGGGGTTTAGGGAGGTTCAGTATTCAGTGATCACATACTTCGCATAGACTTTACCAAAATTCCCAGTATCTTGGCATAGTACGTGGGCCCTCTGGGTAGAATGAATGTCTGGTCACCTTCCGGGTTACTTCTAGAAGAAATGAACAATAATCTAAACTCCTTAAAGGGGGTTTATATAGGGGATTATATAGGGGATTACTATAATGGTTATTAAGGGGATACTAGGAGTTTAGACTATAGCTCAAATGAACACAAGTCATTCATCTCAACTGCTCTGAAAAAGGGAGTCTTTTCCCCTGATGTTAAAATCCCCCCATTCTCTCATGTTAGGCACTCCTTATACACCCCCCAAACCCTAAGCCTAAACCCTAAACCCAAGTGATTTTTTCACCCTAAACCCTAAACCCTTCTTAGGGGTGGAGAGGAACTAGGCCATGAAGAACACGCCTGCTCGAAGTTATAGGGACAAAGGCGGACCGCTTAAGAGCAAGCAGCAGGAGGAGCAGGAAGAGTTTAGGGTTTTGGAGATTTAGGATATGAGCTGTAGTCTAAACTCCTAGTATCCCCCTTAATGACCCCTATAGTAGTCTCCTAAATAATACCTATATAGTCCCCCTTTAAGGAGTCTAGACTATAGTTCATATAGGTTTGAGGGATTTCGGGTGTAGGGTTTAGGGATGAATCTGTGGGGCTTAGGGTTTGGATCTCGGGGTTGAGGATCTAGAGTGGCCAGTAATCAACCCCAAACCCTAAACCTTGAACCCTAAATCCTAAACCATTACTCAGGGAGCCCGCCACCCCTGGAACAGGTAGGGTTTCATTGTCATGGTGTAGGGTTTAGGGTTTAGGGTTTCACTTTTCACCCGGGGAGCCCCACATATTTTCATTGAGGAAAAAACTGTGGGATGCCTAAGGACTAATGTAGACCCATGATGAATAAACCCCTCCTTTTAAGGGCCTATATATGAGGCTCCCGAGTATAGAAAGGGGAGGGGGGTTATTATTCAGGGGTCTGGATTATTCCCCAATCGAAGGGTAGTGATTTGGCCGCCTGGGTACAGACTGCTAGGCCTCTCAGTAGGATTTGCGGATGTTGCGGTCACTACTTGTGGATGCGTTGCATCACCCAAATTTTTGCGGAATGACAAGTTGCTGGGCGCCATTGGTACTTACCCGCGTTGGCTGGTTCAGGCCAGGTATTCTAGAGATGGACGTGCGCTCTTCATCGGAAGAAGCTGTTTTTAATTTTGTTCATCGGAGGCTGGAGGTCTCAGAAAATGAAGAAAACACATCTTCGTATTCGAGGTGTCCCGCGCATATTGCTCAATTAAGTTGCATCGGCGATCCCGACACCTCCGCACACAAAACGGGAGGGATCCCCCTATAGGGGATGACGGAAAAGATAATGGAAGCAACTATTTATAGTCCCCCTTAAGAAGATAGAAATGGGTTTGGATATATTATAATAAGATCCCCGTATACCCCATAGTCTATCTACTTCAGGAGAACTGTATCCCTAAACCCTAATCCCTAAACCCTAAACCCCATATTCTATCTACGTAAGGGTGTAGGAGCAGTTTAGGGGCTGAGGGTTTGGGGCAGATAGCCCCGGCCTCCAGGTTCGCATCTCATCCGAGATCACACCATTTGCCAAATTCGCCGGGTCGGAGGTCGACAAACTTGGCGCCCCAGCTGAAGGGAAACTTTAGCGTTTAGGGTTTAGGGTTTAGGATATAGGTAGAAGCATACAGAATTGTAACCCTAAACCCCAGTAATTGTGCATCTTCATTTTCTCCGATGTAAGACGTTTCTCTAAGTAAGCCGTGGGCGTGGGGCAAGGTGGAACCCTGAATCACTAGAAGCATGATGGTCTCCTTGGGGACTTCCAGAGGAGGTATATATATATATATTTACAGAAACAGTATATACATGGGTTTAGGGTTTAGGGTTATATATATATATGTATATACATTTATATACATAGAGAGTTCTTATGGTGACCGGAGGGAATCTAATGGAAAATGAAATGGCTAGCGTACCTCAAGTAGACTTCAACAGGATATTAGGTATCCCCAGGGCTCCAGTTACCAAAATCATGGGTTCTAGGTTGGATGTACCCTATAGTTATACAGCTCAGTAAACTCACTATTTAGGCAACTGGGAGCCTTAGGGTATTCTATAGGCTTCTTCAGCATTCGCTTTCGGCTCTTGGTACATTAGTGCTGTGGATGGAGGAAATCTTGC
>CAJNIZ010007208.1:0-16317 GCA_905231905.1 Symbiodinium pilosum
ATGGGCGTGCTGTGGGTACAGATTGATGCAAATTGGCCGAGGGTTGGGCACGACGTCCTGCCTGTCTGATATTTCTTCAGGGTTTAGGGTTCCGGGGTTTAGGGTTTAGGGTTCAGGGATTTAGGGTTAGGGGGGTTCTGTTGAAAGATCCCCTTAAAAGGGTTATGAGGTATATATATGTCACATGATATAATACGTACGAAAGAATATGTACCTGTATATATCTCTACATATGTATATGTATATATACATATATAACGACATTTACGGCTTTATGTTGCGGGATTTTGGTGTTTTTTATATGCCTGGACAAGAGGTTCATGGGTAGTAAGAAGTGGGACTGTGCTGCCCGAAGTATTTCCAAAACAGGGAAAAAGTCATTTTCGGGAGAACCGCGTAAACAACCACCCGTGAACTTTCAAGTGCTGTGGTCTGAGAAGCTGGCTGTTTGTTCTTTTTCAAGGGCTCCCTGCCAGGGTTGCAGCATGACTGGAACTTCGCATCTAATTGTCAAGATCGAAGATTTGGCACATCGAGATCATCGAGACTCCTGAATCACGGAGTTTAGGCACACGATGCAAGGAATGTTCCTCGCTAGACGTCGCACATGTTCAACAGCAAGGTCGAGGGAGCAAGATGTATTATTTGCGAAGTAGGTGCTAGGTGTTGGGTTTGGGAGTTTAGTTTTGCAGGCTGCTAGGGTCGTTCAATCTTCAGTGCTTGCGTTCCCAGACCCTCAACCCAAACATGCTTCATGACCGGAGGACCAACCATGCGATGAGCTTGAATTCCCAACCCTAAAGCTCGAGTGCCTTTAACCCTCCTATACCCTGTATAACTAACCCATTATAGTAGTTTCCATTTTCTTTTTCATTATCCCTATATAACTCCAATAAAATACCCAATATTCACCGATCAGATCCTGGGCCCTTGAATGTCAGCGCAGACCTTTTTTCCGTTTGATCTCGAGCACTGCGTGGAGTTGCGAAGTCAGCACAAGTACTCAGGTACGTACGTGCTGTGAGTTGAGACGTGGCTAACTGAAACCAGAGACCTTGAAGCGTAAACCCTAAACTCAGCACTTCTTGGAGCTCGGAAACCTTCTAGAACTTACGACCCTCATCGTCCCTCCCTAATGTCCAAAGAGCCCACAACAAGAATCTCCATGATACAGCCTGTATATTGGCTTGCAGAAAAGGCAATCATGACACCTTTAATCCAGAGAAAGCGGAGTTGATCCCCAAACCTTGGACCCAACCCTAAACTGTTCACTTTGACTCTGAACAGGTAGCCCCAAACTTAAACCCTAAAGCATGTACTTTAGTCTTGACCAGTAAGCCCCAAACCTTAAACCCTAAACCGTGTATGATCAGCAAACCCCAGACCTTAGACCCTAAACCGTGTACTTTAGCCCTGAACATTAAACCCCAAGCATTCTACCCTAAACCCTGTACTTTAACTCTGATCAGTAAGCCTCAAACCTTAAAACCCTAAACCCTAAACCCTTGTACTTTGACCTTCCCTACATCGTCGTAGGTCGGCTTTCCTCCGGGTCGCTTCGGCTTGTGTGCCCTCACCGCCATGTCTTGGAGCCCTGGCAGCCCACTCGACGTTCCGCTTTGCTTTGGGTTTAGTCCCCTTGGGCATAGTATAATAAGATCCCCATATACCCCATATTCTATCTACTTAAGGGGGAATATAGTGGAAGCTTGAAATTTTCAAATTGGATTTCTTATCCCCTTATACTACATAAACCCTATCAAACAGCGCCGGCATTGCGTGTAGGGTTTAAGGTTTGGGTGTTTTGGATCCAGAGAAAGAGAACGAGGAGAAACGACCATAAGAGAGTTCAACATGTATGTCGGATGTTCATATCTTCTTGGATGTGCTTTTACTCGTGCATACTTTCCAGTTTTGATTTTCTTGGATTTTTTTTGCAAATGCATGGTAATGCGTGTGTATGTGTAAATACGTCTTCACACGCATCTGTACATAAGTATCTAAGTTGCTACATGCGTAACGCTGTCTGTATGTATGTATGTATGTACGTATGTAGGTAGGTATGTATGTATGTATGTATGTAAGTATGTAAGTATGTATGTATGTATGTAAGCATGTACGTACGTAGGTACGTATGTATGTATGCATTCATGCATGCATGCAGGCATATGCGAAAACATCTACATACAAGCATGCATACATACATACATACATATATACATACAAGTCCATCCGTGTTTGTGCATGCTGTATGCTGTGCAGTAGCTTGGTCCATCCCCAAATTTCGGATAGTCCTTGATAGAGATGCTTCTCGCTTCCCCTTTTCATGTCACACGCTCTTCCCGGAAAGTCTGTGACAGGCTCCCTGTTACTCCTCTTTGGTAGATGAAGCCAACACTATGGTTTCAGATTGGTAGCAGGGTCACAATCTACGGACGTTGACATCTTTTCAGGCCTGAACATTAAATATTGCCTCGTTTTGGTCTTGAATGACCTAGTGAGAGTTTGTAAGTAGGCGCAGACATTTGGTCTGTAATGCTCAAAGGTCTCCCCCAACACTCCTTAAAAGGGGGTGATATAGAGGATTATATAGGTGACCACTATAAGGGTTACTAAGGGGGATACTAGGAGTTTAGACTGTAGTTCAAATACAAAGTACCTTAAAGCCTGTACCTTAAACCCTCAGCCCCTAGATTCTGGCATGAAGGGGCTGGAGTTAAACGTGTGATCACGACCTAACGGAATTGCAGAAATCCAGATACAGGGTTCAGGTTTTAGGGCTTCGAGTTTCCAATGATGGTAACCATCATTCGAGTCGCTGGACAGCCAGTAGCCAATAATTTCTAAGACATTGAACACGTAAATCCTGCGTAGATCAAAAACTCTACGGTATATTCGGGTTATATAGGGGTTATATTGGGAGAATGGACAATAAACTGGAAACTCTACAGCTCACCTTGGTAATACTTTGGGATAGTGTCATCTACTTGCGTGGCTTTTATCTCAAGTGATTCGCATGGTCCAGGCAAGAACCCTAAACCCTAAGCTTTAAACCTCAAACCCTAAACCAAACCCTTGACCCTGAGCCTTACCCCTAAACCCTAAGCCCTGGCAGCAAGGAACGGCTGGAAGGGCGGCTGGTGGGGGGGTGGCGGTGGTTGGGATGCTGGAAGCTGGCAGCCCCTGGCCATTTTTTTGGGGTTTACGGTTTAGGGTTCAGGGTTTAGGGGTGTAGGGTTCATGATTTAGATGTTTAGGGCTGAGGGTTCGGGAGTTCCAGGGTTCGGGGTGGCATTTAGTGCTTTGGGTGCCGGGTGCTGGTTTTAGAGGTTCAGATCTAGGCAGGTTTTGGGTTTGAAAGACTATGAATGTCTCATTTTGGCCGCATACTCGTGGGGAATGTCTAAGGCTCTGGCTTCATTGTTTGTGGGCCGGAGGCGACAGGGGTTTAAGCAGGGATTTTCATGCGTAGGTATTTTCGCAAATTTTAGGCGGAGCGCATCATAGCAAGATGCTGGAACTGTGACCAGAGGCAGTCCGCCGATTGTGTACAGCTGTGCCCTTTGACCCATCTTGCAGCGTTCCTGCTGAATAGGAAGGAGCTAAGAAACCACTGGGTTGCTGTTAAGGAACTTAAATTAAGTTACTATATTGGGGAAACCCTATTATTTACTATGTATACCCATTATGGTAACTTAATTTAAGTTCCTTAACAGCAACCCAGACCATTGATGGACTCCGCATGGGCCACTCTCTGGCGATTCATGGCGGAGCTTTGTAACATGAATTGGGCTCAAGCAAGGCTACAATACCCTACCCAAACTGACTGCGCAGCTTCAAGATTCACAAGCGCTTATAGTTGGAGCAATGCAGTTGACAGAAGAAATCATGCACCGGATTTGCCCCATCAGCGGTAAGCCAGTTAATTCTGAATTTTTACCACTCCACCAAGTATCTCAGCCTTTTGCTGAACGAGGGGCGAGCGAGAAACAGACTGCGCAGACCAGAACAGTGAACGCGAGCCCGGCCGTGGGGCGTAGCCCCAACCTGCTCCTTAGGGGGTAGGTGAGGCCAGTAGAAGAAGACGAGAGAGAGAGAGAGATATATATATATATATATATCTATGGCAATGAAGGAGAACCAAATGGACAAGGACAGACCTATGCCCCAAAGGCGCTGAGAAGCTACCTTGCGCTGCTCTATGGCCATTCAAGTAGCAAACGCCGTGCGAAGCACGTTTTGAAAATCTCCCTACTAATGACATTTCCGAGCATATAACGGTTCTATACTGGGGAGGGTTATTATCAGGGGCTACCCTCTATACCTTCATACCCCGATATACCTTCACATGCCCCATATATCCCAAGTGCTACTCGGAGGGGATGCATCCATATCAGGTCTAACAGCTATTCCAGCTGTGCCGCGAGCCGCGGCCGTGGCAAAGGAGGTGGCAAAGGAGGAGGAAACAAGCCTTTCTGGAGGCCCACCTGGTTCCCTAGGGCTGAAAAAATGTTTATCTGGATATGGGAGAAGGAGACGGTACCTCTTCAATGTGAGCCATAATCTAAACTCCTTACACTTACAAGGGGTTCTATAAGAGATGAGATAGGGGACTGCTATAGTGGATATGAATAGGGATACTAGGAGTTTATGCTATGGCTCATGTGTCAATGTTGTGGCCTTTTGTTTTGGAGGCTGATGGACGCGCTTCGGGACTCTTTGGTAACTTGGATTTCGGCCAGGTATTGCGCCCAATGCTAGTTCGGGCATTACAAAACCCGCCATATACACAACGTCCCTTCCAGCCTCTTACCCCAACATTTTTACTTGGGAGTGGGCGGCCACTCAGGGCTGATTTTATCCACACTTGTGATGAAGCTGGAGGAAGTTGGCTGGTTGTACTTTTCTCTACATTGAAAGTTTGTGGCCCTTGTGCTGCTTGATGTCAACAACTTTTTGGGCATGTGAGGCCTTACTGGGGGTGAGGAATTACAGCAGATTTTTGGTACCTCTGCCCGGTTGCCTTGCCTTGAATCCAGGCCATTGAGTCAAAAATCGCAGGTAGGAAGGGCCTGAAGTGTAAGCTCCCAAGGACAAGCCGTCAGGGAGACAAACGGGAAACTCAAGGTATGCTAGGTGCCTTTCTTGGGGGTCCCCATAATAAGGACTATAGTATATTGGGGGTCTATATTGTCCCCTATGTAGGGGAACTACCATTTGTAGGAATATATGACAACACAGATCCCCTTGCTACCATGTTGATCCATTGACATGCCGTGGGTTCATCGTAGGCAAAGATCACCCTGCTGAAGGCAGTTTGTGGACCCGTCTGATGATCCGGAGGTGAGGGCCTGAGGATTTGTCGGGTGCTTTTCAGGTAACTTGTCAATCGGGATAACCATGCTGTCAGGTGGGCGGGGGCCTTAATTTTGAAAAATGCATCGGAATCCGAGGGGGTGTGGAGGAAACCCATTGAGATTGCCGTCAGAATTCACAGGGAAGCTTCAATGCATAGTGATCATCATCAGCGCCGATTCTCAGGAATTATTCGGGCATGGGGCAGGGTGCCGTGAGGATCAAGCAGAAGCTCGTACAACATCCAGGGCCCCTGAGATACCACTAAAACAGCTGACATGGAAAAAATGCAACATGATTCCTGAACAGCTAGGTTCGTCATGACGTTTTTTGCAGGAAGATTTCAGACCTCTTCCTGTTGTAGTTTGATGGTATCCACAATAAACAGCTCTGAAACAAAGGCACATAATTCAATAGTCCCTACATTCACTCCGCCACTCCCTCTTAAGCACCAGTAAGTGAATCATGTGTGCCTCGGGCATGTTTGAACTAAGGATATCTACGTAATTTGGGGGATGATATCCCAATAATGGAGAAGCACATGGAAAAGACGCTGGACGATGCAATGGGAAATGGGTTTGTATTGCTCATACTCCAAGCACTGCACCATGTAGCTTTGGATTCCACTTTTGTGTTTCCGGACTTTGCCAAATTCTATGCCGCACAAAAGCTTTTATTGGCAGTTTGACAGTAAAGGGTTTGAAGATGCTGGATGATGCAGAAAGTTTAGGTTTTAGGCTAAGACAGGCCTTTTGCTATCTTTTGTAAACTGTCTTGGTTCTTGTATTACGATGATGAGTGATAGAGGTTGAGTTGCTGTACCGAACGGAGCCTCGGGAGCTCTACGCTGCAAACGCCCCACATGAACAGGGGAGCCCCTACAAAGACGACTGTCCCCCCAAAGAGGGGCCATATCAGCTTCCATGTTTGTTTGGGATGGGTCAGCCCCCTGAACACAGGTGATCGAATGGTGCCGGACGCGCATTCAACAGTTCCTGGATAGCGGCGCCAGCCAACAGGACCGGATTTTGTTCAGGCTGGAGGTTTGGTTTTAGTGTTTCTGGGGACCACATACCATAGTCATATAAGCAACCACGGACCATAAGATTGGTAACTATTTAGGCTTGGGTTTGTCATTGAAGGGTTTAAGCTCTTTCTGGGCTGGGTGTTTTTAGGCTCAGATTCAGAGTCAAGCTTCAGGTGTATGCAACTCCAATGATATAAGGTGTATATAGGGGGAAGTTAGGGATAAAATAAGTTATATACGGGTTATAGGGTTTAGGGTCAAGTCTTTCCGGGAGGCTTGGGCTTAGGGTTTAGGGCTTAGGCTTTAGGGCTGAGGGTTTAGGGATTTGGGTTTAGGGATGTAGGTTTGTGGTCCTTCATATTAAAAAACTAGAAATTTCCAGCTGGTGGATGCCCGGACTTGAGACCGCTGAGAAGGAGAAGCTGCCAGTATGTCCTCTATATGACTATTGTCGTTTACAACCTCAAGGTTATCTTTCTTCCAACCGCCAGGGAAAGAACTTATGGAGGGGCACTGCCATTTTGTGGAATTCTGTTTCAGTCTAATGTAATTGTTTAAGCGCAGGGATGCCTCTGCATCCTATCTTTTCCCCTTAAATCCTAAAACTCAGATCATAAACCTTAAAACCTATACCCTAAGTTCTAAAATCCGAACCCTGAGCCTTCAAGCCTAAACCCTAAACCCTAAACCCTACACCCTGAAACCTCAACTCTACACCCCTAAGCCCTCAACCTTAAACCCTAAACCCGAAGCCCTAAACTCAGGGGAGTGGAGATTCTGGAGGATGATGAGGGGGGAGGGGGTTTAGGGTTTAGGGTTCCTCCGACGTTTTTGTTTTGAGGGTTTGGTGGGTGAGCAATTAGAGGTTTAGGATCATAGGGTAGGGTTAAGGTTTTGGGGCTTTGGGGTTTAGGGTTTGGGTTTGGGGTTCGGAGTGTGGGGTCAGGGATTTTGGGGCTTAGGGTTGTGGAGGTTGTAGAGACGGCGCGAGGGTTGCGCCTGTAGGTAAATCCAGCAGTCAGACCGCCAGCCGAAAGTCATACTCCTACTTGGAGCTTCAAGGGTAACCGCCTCCCCCTAATGTTACACCCCCCCACCCCCCTAATATTAAAGACGCCCATTATGTGGTACATTTCAATATATTGGGAGTATTTAATATGAGGGACGTGGAGGGTTTTGTATTAGGGGGAGGGGATTAGTTATAAGTGGGCTTTGAAGTGTCCTACATTGGGTTAGAAGTATAGTGTCTCCATTTTACACTCTCTCCATCCATGCTTCAAGCAAGTGAACTCGTCAAAGAGTCCCTGGACATTCCCTGCCATGGGGCCAACTCAGCGCCCGCATCCTAAACAATAAGCCCCCAAACTGCAACCCCTCGCCATGTTGACTCTAAACCCTGAACCCCAAGCCCCGAAACCCCAACCCTCAAACCCCAAACCCACTATGCCCTAAACTGCCAAGTTCAAAGCAGGAAATGGAGTGGTTGTCGAACACCTACAGAAACACCATGCGCAGCATGGCCCCCGAACTGGGTGCCAGCTGGCTCAAGGCCGGCCAGGGTTCCTGGCAAGCTTGTTTCCAGTTTCAGGGTTTAAGGATTGCCCTATTACCGGCTTTAATGGGAAACGTACCTTATATTTCTACGATATTCTTGGGAATCCCTATTTGGGATCTCCTTTAGGGCATACCCATACGGTCGTACCCCTAAAAGCTCTTACCTGACTGAAACACTGGGGTACAACCCAAGGTACAAGCCCGAATCCGTTAGTGCCCGCCAGCTACGAATCCCAGATCTAAGCGCTGCTTGGTGGGTTAGGGGGACTTACGATTGATAGAGTAAACGTTACCTTACCTAGGGCCCCTAAATACTGTAGTTCCAGGACTTTAGGTACTTAAAGTGGTGCAAGATTTCCTCCATCACTTGTAGTAATCAGGTGAACGGGGATAACTGGGGCTACTCTATGATTGATAGATGTTGAGAGGGGTCGGGCGCATACTTGCTAAGTGCCGGTCTGCCATGAACCTGCAGGGGGTTCAGGGCTAAGGTCCAGCTGTTTTGGGATGACTTCGGGGTTCTGAGGGTGGGTTTAAGATTTAGGGTGTAGGGTTCTGAGGATCAAGGAGAGTCTGTGGGGAATGTAGCCGGGTTTCTGGAACTAATTAAGTATATCAGGCTCCCACGTATACGGAGACCCTGAACATTCAAATAGGAGAGATGCCCAGCCCGAATCAGAAGCACTTAGCCGCAAATCCGCAAAGTCCGAAGCCCCTGCCCGCCAAAGGTTCAAATCCTAAACCCTAATCCCAAAACCCTAACCCCTAGACCCTAAACCCTAATCCCTAAACCCATAGATCCTAAACCCTAAATGAAGGTTTCGAAGGGCCTCTATGCCCTGGCCCGGCCCCAGCGCAACGGCCAAAACTTGGCGCAGCTCCGCGTAGAGCTCGTGGCCGCGGTGAAGCAGACTCCAGGGCCTGCGTTGGGTATTGGGGTTATATAGGAATAATTCAACACAAAATGAAAAGAATTGTATAATGGGGTATATATTGGGGTTATATAGGAATGACGGAAATAAGATGATTTAGGGTTTAGGGTTTATGGGTTAAGGGGTTTAGGGTTCATGGGTTAACGGGTTTAGGGTTTACGGGTTCAGGGTTTAGGGGTTAAGGGTTTAGGGGTTTAGGGTTTTAAGCTGGGCGAATCACAGTGACCTTGCCCGACAATACTTTAGATGCTGGTTTATGTGGGTGGTTATCAAAATTCTGATCCCTTTTTGGGTACCTAAATATTAGGTTCCATATTATAATAGGGATCCAGAAGGGACCCTAGACCCTAAACCCTAATGACTTCAAATGGGCTTCCTATCAACTTAAAGTAACTTAAAGGTTCTGAAAGGATCTGAAATGATTTTTAGATAGGCCGTTTCAAAGGGGTTCTAGGGAATGTAGAGGGATATCTGATGGGTCCCTTAAAAGGGGTTCTAGGGGTTCTACGGAGTGGTGTTTAGGGTTGAGGGCTGAGGGTGTAAGGTTTAATGGATCGTCTGCGCTTCGGCTTCTATAAGCCTTCCTCCCGCGAAGCTCCTGAAATGGCCTGGTCATTCTGAAAGACTGGGTTGCTGTTAAGGAACTTAAATTAAGTTGCCATAATGGGTATATATTGTAAATAATAGGGTTCCCCCAATATAGTAACTTAACTTAAGTTCCTTGACAGCAACCCAGAAGAGGGGCATCGAACGGATAAAGGATTTGCGGGTTCCGTGCTTAGTTGGGGTTTGGGAACTAGCGGGCGGTTGAGGGTTCAGCGTTTTTTTTGTTTCGGAGTTTGGGCTAAGGGATTAGGGGTCGAGATTGCGGCAACAGGTTAGGGATAGATACTTGGACAGTCATGGCACTTTGATAGTTTCATATGACTGAACACGGGTTCCATTTTCTTTTCCATTACCCTATAGAACCCCAATATAACCCCAACATATTCCCTAGTTTCCATTTCATTTTCCATTTTGCTTTTCCATTTGATTCTCCATTATAGTAGTTGGTGATTTCTTGTTTGGCGACCAGGATGAGGAGGATGGCGTTAGGCCTAAGGCTTTTCCTTAAAAAGCGGGGATGGGGCAGTGGGGAATGCATGGGTTTCCAGAAGGCTTATAGGCTAGGCTTTTGAGGTTTGCAGTGAGCAGTACCCTCCCCTGACTAACCTTGAAGCTCATATAGGCACCGGTTAAGGTCGGTAGTCTTTGTAGGGCCCCTCTGGAAATCTATGTAAGCAAGCCCTAAACTTCTTTAACCCTCCCAAAAAAACACGCACATATATATATATATATATGGATAGACATGTGGGGTTATTATGGGCACCCCAGGCTTGTCAGGGATTTTGGGCTTTATCAGTGCTAAGAAATATGGAGGCGTGATAGGGATCAGTAAATTCAAGGGGTGGCGCCTGTCCCTAAGCCCTGAACCGCCTGGGGAGCTATATTATGGGAGCTTCCAAAAATAAGGACAAGGACCCTACACTGTCTGTACTTGAGAAGGTGGCGGTGGACATCAAGATTAGGGACTGCCAGTGAAGAAGTTTGATACCCAAATTAGCCAACGCCTGGAACTTTGCGCCACAAGCTATGTGGACCCTTCTCAGTAAGGACTGGTCCTTGAATTAGAAGACCTTGCGGGAAACCCTAAGCCCTAAACCCTACAACCCTATAACCCGAAACCCTGTAAACCCTAAACCCTGTAAATCCTAAACCCTGGAAACCCTAAACCCCATGAACCCTAGACCCTACAAACCCCAAACCCTATAAACCCTCAACCCTATAAACCCTTAAACCCTAAACCCTGTAAAACCCTAAACCCTGGAAACCCTAAACCCTATCACCCCAAACCCTATAAACCCAAAACCCTATAAACCCTAAACCCTATAAACCCTAAACCCTCCAAAAGACCGGCGATCCTCAAGCTAGAACCGGGCGGCTGGGCTCAGGATTTGCGTTCAAGCAGGGGGCCGGTGTACACCAGCTTACGTCCAAAGGCCGGCTGTCTGGGTTTGTAGGGTTTAGGGTTTATAGGGTTTAGGGTTTACAGGCTTTAACGCTTATAGGGTTTAGGGTTTATAGGGTTTAGGGTATAGGGTTTATAGGGTTTATAGGGTATAGGGTATAGGGTTTAGGGCTTAGGGTTTCCCGTCCAGAGGCCGGCTGTCTCGGTTGCTGTTCAGGAACTTAAGTTATGTTACCGTAACGTGGATGTCTAGGGTTCAGGGTGTGGGGTTTAGGGTTACCATAATATGGGTATATAGTAGATAACAGGGTTTCCTTATTATCGTAACAGAGAATAAGCTCCTTAGCAGTGGCCCGGTAGGTGGAAAGGCTCCTGGTTTTAGGGTAGGGTAGTGTCTTTCATCGCACCACCAACACAGGGTCAGGTTTGCCATATTCTATTTCAGCTGGGAACGTCGTGCAGAACAAAAGGGGCTCAGTGTGCTTATAAAAATTGCCGCGTTAAGGTCGCATAAACGGGATTTCCCCACGCGGCTTTCGCCTGCTACCCCATTTGAGGCCGCCAGGTAAGTAAGAAGTAAGAGATCTACGAAGTCCACCGCGACGCCCGCAAGCCCGGCTAAGCCCTAAATCCTAAACCGGGCAGGAACTGAGCAGGTAGTCCAGCTTAGGTGGACCCCCCCTCCAGTCATAGTTGCTACAAGGGATAATGGTGATTATATTCGGGTCCTTATATTCCTATTATACCACTACTACAAGGTGCTCGGGGTGGTAAATTTCTGGAAGCCCCAAATTTTTAGGACCCAAACCTTTACATAGCCTAGGCGCCAAACCTATTTTTCAATGAAGCACACTACTAGGCCCTTGTCGAAGTTGAGGATTCTGGACTCCTTAATGGGGGGGTTTAGGGTTTAGGATTTAGGTTGGGCACTGCCCCCCCCAGTAACAGTCCATATTAGGGGTCCTATTAAGGGCTATATATAACCATATTATGGTTATTATCCAACTGTTACTGAGGGGGGCTGTACCCAAGATTTAGGGTTTAAGGTTTAGGGTTAAGGGCTTAGGGATGAAGAAGGTTTAGGGTTTAGGGTTCGAAGGGGGGTGGGTGCATTCGCTGGTTCCTTATAGGGATACCAGGCAAGATTTATAGCTTTACATTCCTGATTGGCTTTGGGCTTAGCTTTTGGGATGGGGGGCCTTTTCCCCCCTGCTTAAACCCTCAGATTTAAACCCTAAACCCCAAACCCTAAACCCCAAACCCTAAATCCCAAACCCTAAACCCTAAACCCTCAACCCCTCAACCCTAAACCCCTTGCCCAGGAACCTGCCGACAGAGCATTGGGTTGCTGCCAATGCGCAGCTGAAGCTCTCGAAGCTGAGCCTGGGCAATTTCCCAACTTGTGGACCACTTAAAGGTTTAGGGTTTAGGGTTTAGGGTTTAGGATTTTTTTGGTTTAGGATTTAGGGTTTAGGGTTTAGGGTTTAGGATTTAGGGTTTAGGGTTTAGGGGTTATAGTCCCCCTTAACTAGATAGAATATGGGGGTATATGGGGATCCGATTGTAATATATCCAAAGCCATATTCTATCTACTTAAGGGGGACTATAAGGGTGTAGGGTTGAGGCTCAAGGGTTGAGGACTCGGGGGCATTTAAGGGTTAAGGGTTTGAGGTTTGGGGTTGAGGGTTTAGAGCTTAGGGTTAAGAAGTAATCCTCAGCTAGCCCTACACTCTGCAAAATTTAGGGTTGAGGATTCAGGATTTTGATGTTGAGTTTTCTTCTTCTGTTGAACCAACGCCTTTCTGATTAAGCTGAACGAAATTTGTTGCACATATTTACATACACACAGATAAAGAGGGATAGGAGTCCCTCTGCGCGGGTCATTCGGCAACATGTGTAGGAACCAATGAAAAACCATGCATGTATCAACAGTGTTTCTGTGCAAAGCTCAGGAATTGTATGCAGAGATTTTGTATCGGAGACGCTACGGCAAAATCTTTTCCCCGAAGATAAAACACCTCTCCCCTAGATTTGGTAGGCCGCATGCAGGTCTCCGTTTCGAGTTTGATCGTCCTGTTGATACAAAGAATCCTGAATGACTTCAATGTGCTAAACTTCCATCCTTCCTAATGTGTGTAAGGTACGTAGTGTCATGCAGGATGTTCCCATGATCTGGGGCAGTTTTGAGAAAGGGGGCTAAAGCCCTAAACCCTAAACCCTAAACCCTAAATCCCAAACTCCAAACCCTAAACCCTAAACCCTAAAGAGCTAAGGGGTTAGGTTGGGTGTCTCACACCACTTACCTTGCTGACGCGCTTGACAGCCATCAGCAAGGTGGAGCTTCCATGCCCGAGCCCGAAACTCGCGGGTATGTAGGGTTAAGGGTTTAGGGGTTAAGGGTTTAGGGGTTTGGGGCTTAGGGCTTTGGGTTTAGGGTTTAGGGTTTAGGGCAACCCTTCTTGGCAGACCCTGCTCTATGTGACCTGGACTACGCGAGAGCCCGCCTCCCAAACATGAATAATCATGGCCACTACTTACCCCAAGATAAGGGTAAAGTCCCCCTTAAGTAGATAGAATATGGGATATATGGGGGTGTTACTATAAAATGCCCAAAGCCATATTCTATCGGGGGCTTTATATGGATTGCTATTTTGGGCATTGGGGAAGTCCCAGGAATCCCCAACCATGAGCCTCGAAGAGACCCGTACTTTCCTTAAGCCCCCTTTAAGCCCCCCATTAAGCCTCCCCCTTACGCCCCCCTTAAGCCCCTCCCAGCAGCTCAGGCGACACCTACCAGGTGTTTGTCAAGAGGACACCGCTGTGAGATTAATATTGGTTGAGCTCTCCTATAATGTGGCACTAGAAGGAGTTGGAGTTCTGTGGGGGCATTTTTCGCAGAGGTCATAGACTTGCACGGGTGCCCAAGCTTTCGTGGTTGATTCTGCGTGATCTTTATGACTGTTGGGCAAGCTTAAGCATGCAGTGAAGTGAAGTAATCACCCATTACAAATGAATCCCCAAAAGGGGTAATACAGGGGCATACAAGGGAATGGTAAGAGTCTGGAAACTGCAAATATTTTTCTATTATCATCGGCCGTGTTTAGTATCAGAGAGGTGGGGAAGTTCATGATTAGGGGGAATGTAGATCGGAGACAACATGTCATTGCGACAAATACTTTCTATGGAAACTATCTAGACCAGATGGGCCAACAAGAATAGTAATAAGAATAGCAATGACAACAGTAAGAATAGTAACATTAAGATAATCATTGCAAGGAGAAGTTGAAGGATGGTACTTGATCCAATCTCTCTGCATTCGCTTCTTCTGCCAGGAGGTAAGATAGATTTTTGTATCTGCTGCTGTGGGTTCCCTTTTTGCAAGTTGTCGGCCCTACTCCGATGCGAAAGAATTTGTGGGTCTTGAAGTTGCGGGCCTGAAGCATCATTTGCCGCAAGGCATCCTCATGGTGTCCTGTTTCATCTCAAGGTATTCGCAATGGCAGTGTGCGAAAAGGACCCGGTGAATATTCTGTTTCATGCCCGGCACCCACACCTGTCACAAAAGTTCACAGCCCGAAATTTGTATTGGGAGGAAATGAAGAAGGCTGACCTCTGGGTAAGCAACTGGATTGCTGTTAAGGAATATAACTTGAGCTGCCAGAATATGGGTTTGTCAGCTGTTATGGGGCTTCCTCATTATGGTCAGTTAAGTTCTTCAACAGCAACCCAGGCAACACTGGACGCATGTTCTATCTGGGCGATGCAGACTGGGACCAGTATGACGATGCCTTGTACGCGCAGTTCGACGCATCTGGGGCTGACAGGTTTAGGGTTCATAGGAGTTTGGGGCTTACGGTTTAGCGGTTTAGGGTTTAGGGTTAAGGGGTTTAGGGTCCAGGGTTTATGGGTTGAGCTCGGGCATCAACTACCCAGGATTCAGATTTAACTACGGTATATGGTAGTTTCCACAAATATGGGGACCCACCACATAGACCCCAAAATATTGTAATCCTTATTAGGGGACAAAAGGATACCCCCCTAATTTCAAGAAACCTTCAATATTTCGTACAGTGCCCCCTAGGTACAGGGAGCCTTGGTAGGGGAACCCATGTTAGAAACCCTAAACCCCTAAACCCTAAACCCTAAACCCTAAACCCCTAAACCCCTAAACCCTAAACCCTAAACCCTTCCATTTTCAACCCTACAAGGTGACTCACCTGCAAAAAGCCTGTGACTCCTTGGCGGCGGGCCTGCGGAAGCTCCCCAGGTTGGGCCAAAAAGGTTTTGGGGTTCTAGGGGTTCAGGACTTTTTGGCTTGGGGGTCAAGAGCTTGAGGGTCTTGGGGGTTAAGGCTTCAGGGTTTTGGGTTAGTGTTTACGGCTTAGGGCAAGGACAAGGCGGCTCTGCGTGCCAGTGCGCGTTCTGGATACGTCAAAATGTTAGGGTTTAAGTTGTTTTTAGGTTCCTTTTGGGTTATCTTACGGCATTCCATCAGGAACGCCGGACTCCTTCAGGAAGCGTTCGGAGATGTCTCATACAGGTGCAGAGCCAAAGAACGATGCACACTTCTGAAGGGTTGTGGGTTTCAAATTTACCGGATTCTGGATTCACCTGATCTCTAAAACTTGTCAGGCTTTCATTGTAAGAAGCACTAGCTGCTAATCTGCCAGTGACCCCACTTGATTCACTAGATGTCAGTCTCTTTGCCCTCCCAAAAAACCTGCTGCCGTGACCAGGCATGTTCGGAGGCCATCCGAGATGTCTGGACTGGATTTTCTACAACAACCCCATGAGGATCCGTGTTTGCTTTCTTTCCTGTCTTTTTTTGTCACAGTGACTTTTTGCTGTATCTTTCTTTCCTTCACGGGGCACACGCTAAGCTCCTCTCTTCTTGGGCGTGCAAATGTTTTGCATTAAGCGAGGAACGGAAACTATGAGGACGCGGGAAGTTTTAAGCGTTTGGAAGAAGGGATAAGGCTAGCTGATCTGTTGCAACCTTTTAGGGCCAATTGGGATGCCGCATTGCTTGGCTTGGTCATATTGAATTCAAAGCATGGGGCTGTTGTATGGACCCTTCACGCTGCCAGCAGCATAGACATGGCTATGCAGGATCTTCAAGGGCCTTCCCGAGACGGGTTGAGGACCCATACTTCCAACCTTGAACACAAAGGAGCTATATTGTAGAGACAGCTTCGGGGATGGGGTGGTTGTAGGATTTTTTTGGGGGAGAAGCTTTAGGGGATTGGAGTTTGCGGGCTTGAGGGTT
Source organism: Symbiodinium pilosum (assembly GCA_905231905.1). NCBI lineage: Eukaryota > Dinophyceae > Suessiales > Symbiodiniaceae > Symbiodinium > Symbiodinium pilosum. The sequence continues at coordinate 16,143 of CAJNIZ010007208.1, forward strand.
TAGGCGGTTTCGGACGTGTCTTGAAGATGAACATTTGGTGTCAAGGGCTCGCTTCTTCTTACCTTTGGTTAGCTAGGAATGAAGGAATGGATCCCAGGCCCTATACTCCTTCCTATATAAGCCATTATAGCTGTTTCCATTTTCTTTTCCTTCCTTCATTCCCAGCTAATCAAAG
>CAJNIZ010007209.1:1815-16466 GCA_905231905.1 Symbiodinium pilosum
GGTATCTCTATCATATATATATAGATACATGAATGCATACATACATCTATGGGGCTGAGCTTCCAAAATCAAGGGACCCCTGCTAGGTCACTGTGCTAAGGAATCTAGGGTCTGTGGTCTTGTGGTGCCCAGGGGGCACCTTTTATTGGAAACTCCCACACACATACAAACATTCATACATACATAGATACGTACCAACATACGTACGCACCCTACACACCACCCATACCATGAATACTATCCATCCCATCTATGACATCCATCCATCCATCCATCCATCCATCCATCCATCCATCCATCCATCCATCCATCCATCCATTGCTCCATACATGCATAGATTACATTACATTACCGTAAGTTACTACCTTACGTCAGTTTACAAACATACATACAGTCATGCATGCATGGCATTGAGGGTCAGGATCTATGGCTTAAGCTTTAGGGAGCTAAGGATAGTTTAGGGCTGAAGAAGGTCCAGGACTCAGGATGAAGGGCTCCAACCTAGACCTGTAACTCTGGACTCAGGCTAAGCCTAGGGTTTAGGGATCAGGGTTTAGGGATTAGGGTTTATGGTTACTTCTCAGGGAATGAGGAGTGGAAAGAAAACGGACACCTCCTAATCATGCAGAGATAAGAAAATTGCACCTTGCCTTGGTCCGCGTGGATTTGAACTCCCCGTCAATAGGGCTGCTTTTCTTCCCCTGCGCAAGGGAGATGGACCTTTCAAAAAATTGGTTTAGGGTTTAGGCCCTTTTAAAGGCTAGATGGCCCCACAGTGAACTGACCTCAAATGGAGTTTTTGCGTTCAGGTGAGCTATTGTCTATAACTCCTGGTATCCCCCTCAATAAGCGCTATCCGCTATCATGCTCCCCTATATCTTCCACTGCGCAAGGGCTTTCTGTCCGCGGATTTTCGACTCGCCGCTTTGACACTCCTACGGGATTTTAGGGGGGACGTTTTGCCAGTAGGCTCTGTCTAAGGCGCGGCCTCTAACTTTTCGATACGAGAGAGTGTTGTCCATCCATACTTGACTTTGGCTAGAGTGACATAAACGTACATCGTGGAGGCTGGGTAAAGCAAAGGATGCATTGTGAATATCTCAGTGGGAAGGAGGGGCATCAATTTTTCTAAACTTCTGAGAGCCCCAAACGCCAGCACCAGGCTTGAGGGAGGTATAACGTCTGGGGCACCTCTTGGATTAAAAGCCATAGACGGTCGCAGTGTGGACGTAGTCCCGCCTTTGCGTAGAGCTTCAGGGTGGGATAGCTCTTGATGTCCGCGGAGCTGTGCTTGTACCTCTTCAGGCCAGCCCCTGATAATCCAACCGCCGAAACCGAGACCATATGGCAATCTTCTGCAACTGTAGGTGCGGCCTAACTCAATCCTAGACTGACATCGGAAATTTGGTGGCCGAATATACTAGCCAAGGCAAGTGCAACATGCGATCTCTAAAACTGACCTTCATGATGCCTAGATAATCCCTATCTAACCCCGACACATTCCTAGGGTCCTCAAAATACAAAGTAAATCCCAGTGAAAAAAGGTTTGCGCACTTTGTCGCGTCCATCTTCCTCAGCTGCAGAGCAAGTAAGTAGCGCCTTCTGGTGGTTGAGCCCAGTGACATAAAGGTATGTAACATAAAATCCCTAAACCCTAAAACCTTTACCACCAAAAAAATCGGTTTTACGTTTTCTTTTTTTTAGGGTGTTTAGGGTTTAGGGATCTGCCGGCCTTCCAGGCCTGCAGAGCCCCTATGATATCCTTGGAGAGATGCACAGCTGACGCCAAGCAAGGCGGGGAATTTCTTGAAAGGTCTAATCTCCCCTTCTGCCAAGGGGGAAGAGGAGGCTTCTGATTAAGAAATGCAGCCCCCCCTATATTTGAACCCAAACGCGGGGCAGGTCGCACGTCCCAGCAAACCGGGGAAACACAGACGCAAATAGCACACAAATTTCGACGCAGAGAACCCACCCAATGAGCAACCCAAAAACGCGGCAGGTCGCTCGTCCCAACAAACTTGGGAAAAAAGACGCAGGTCACCGCAAAAAAACATAGATAACCTCTCCAAAAAAAGATGCAGATAATCAAAAACAAGACGCAGATTACTTCTTGTCCTGATATCCCCACACTCTCCGAAAATCAACTAAATGGTAGTTTCCACTTCCATTTTTCATTACCCCGTCCCAACATCCACAGCTTCCAGGCTTAGAAGAGGCCAATGGGGTGTGAGGTGTCCCCTTGAGTAATGTTATTTGGGGACCTAGCGGTACGCCAAATTTACCTTAAAGGGCTTCAGGAAGACTCGGAGGCACCTCATTCATTCCGTACACTCTGCGAAACTTACCTTCAGCCTGAAAAAGGGCCAAATAAATCATGAGATACCGCTCCTCTTAAAGGGTTTGAATTGGGCTCCGTGTCAGCGTATGGTTGAGTGGCTTTGCGGGGTGGTTCCGGCGTAGGTCGCACAGGGAGGTAGTCTGAGACAGAATAGTATGGACCATATTCCCTATGCAGTCCCCAGCTTGGCTGTTGTTTAGGAACTTAGATTATGCCAGCATACCATGGAAGTTCACTTATGGTGGATGTCCCCAGTTTCTGCTCGGATGAGTTTTGCGGCAGGATCCGAAAATCCAGCCAGCGCAAATGAGAAAGGGGATATTGAGGCCTGGGCTCCTGACCCCATTGCTTTTGGGGGGGAAGGTTGTTTCCAAATATCCCCTACCAGGACCCTCCTTGTACCCTCAATTGGGGATATAGGGTTTCTAACAGTAGGTACCTAGGCCCTAATAGAGGGTAGGAGGAGGGTCTAGGTAATGGTAAGTCCAAACTGTGAAAGCCCAGGAGGAGCAAAGCGCATTTGATGTCAGGAGAAATCCTGTCACACAGCTCAAGGTTGAGCATTCGGATTTAGAGCTTTGGGCCCCTTATGAGCTCTGGACTGAATTTTCATTTCAATAAATTCTTAATCGGCCCTCTCAGAATCCAAATTTTTGGTGCAATGTCGCCAAGGCCACCCCCCCCTGTCCCTTTCATAATATGGTCGTTGTCGTTGCCTGGGATCAAGGACCCCTTCCTCCCTCCTGTGGAAGTGGTGTGTGGTTTGAGTGGATTCTACCCCATGGTATGGCTACTCCGATTCAGGTGGGGTCACCCATGGAAGGTCTTGGGATCAAGGACCCTCATGGCCCCGTTGTGTGCGTGGTTGGTGGTTTGCGTGGATTACCCCTGTATGGTTTGGTCCTTGTTCGTGCTTGATTGCGCCTGGCATGCTCCATTGTGGGTGTTGTTTGGGGCGGATTGAGTCTCTACAGGGATGACATGAGGTCTTCAGAAGGCTTCTCCTCTTCCTCGAGTGGCTGTGGGTAGGTGGCAGGCGTTAGGAGATCAAGGAAATGTGCAGGGCGCCGCAAAAATGCTCTCTATTTGCAGGAAGATCTTCCCCTTTCCTTGTATGGTGTGGGGGTGGCTTTCCTCCTCCCGCTACTTTCAACATTCTTGCAAGTGACGTTCATCCTGCGGCATTGCACAGGGCTGTCCTTCTGATTTGAACACCAACGCTGCTGTGGAGCCCGTGGCAGTTCCGCAAGGAATTTTGGTTTTGCTCAAGTGGTGTGGGTGGGTTTCTCTCTGCCACTTGAGGGACATGCACCGCCCCTGCGACTGTTGGCCTTTTTTAAAATCTGCAGCGTCAAAAGACAATGACAGTTGCACAGATTGTGACCAGCTCACCTACCATTCGTCTGATTGTTAGCACTGTTGAAATCGCCAACATCAGAAGACGCGACAGCCACGAGTGTTCTGACGAGGACACGCAAACTGCGATATCAAAAAACACCACCTACCTGAGCGCCTCCGAGAACTCGTGCGGGCTGGGGGTGGGGGGTGGGGTGGATGGTACCCTAAGGACTCTGATTCGGATATCTGGGGATTACTAGAGGCATCATGGGGGGGGGGTCTTTCTGAGGGATCATATAAGGATTCAACTGAGAGATTCACATATCTAGGGTTTAGGATTGAGGGTGTCGGGTTCATGAAGGAATTGGTGGGGCCAACCACTCCCACGCAAAGCGTAGAGCCACTCGCAAAACTTCTGCTGCATCCGTACTCTGGCATAATTTCTGTAATGGCCCAAATAATTACCAGCATTGTTTTAAGGTCTATTTAAGGTGCCCTGTACTATCATCATACAAGGAACATGGGGCAGCAATATTGCCAACAAGTCAAGGACAGTACAGCCTTGCAGCCAAGACTCACAATTGCCACACCATCGTCCTGCGCGTAGTGCTGGGCCTGAGGTAGCGCAGCTGAAAGGAGGGCAAGAGACCACCAAATTTCGAGTATATTAGGGTTACATTAGGGTTATATGAGGGTTATATTAGGGTTATATAGGAATAATGGAAAAGAAAATTCAAACCATTAGTTAGTCAGCCGGCAGTAATGGTCATGAAGAGAAGGATGTTGAAAAACGACCGTGGTAGACCCGTTGACACTGTGATCACAAAAGAGTGCTGATGGCAATCATCATTATCATTATGAAGGAAACAAAGCAGCAACCAAAGGCAGCAGGCAGTCGTGCTTAGCTGCCTCTTGCCCCCCCCATTTCGACTGCAGTCATTTGCAAGTCAGCATTCTTCCCTACAAGCACTCTGAAAAGGGACTTCAGAGCCCAAACCTCGAAGCTCTAAACCCTCAGCCTCACACCACAAAGAGCCCTGAACAATCCCCTTAATCCTCTCCCCCTAATATTAAAACCCCCCACCCTCTAATATGAAATACTCCCAAGATTTTATAATGTGCCACAGCGGGGAGTATTTACATATTAAGGGGGTGTGTTAATATTAGGGGGAAGGGATTGGCCTCTTTTCGGGCCCCTTTAAAAACCCTTAACCCTAAGCACTCCAAAGCCTCAAACCCTAAAACCCCAAAACCTAAAACCCTAAACATCCCAAAGCCCCCCCCCTTTGAAACCCTTGGCTCCCCACAACAAGCTTGTACTCCGGAGCCAAAGCCTGACAAAATCAGATTCGCTCAGTACATGCAGGCTTGCTACAGAGTCTATATGAGCTATAGTCGAAACTCCTTAAAGGGCGTTATGTGGGGGATTATATAGGGGACTACTATGGGGGTTATTAAGGGGGATACTAGGAGTTTAGACAGTAGCTCATGTAGGGCTTAGGGATGTTTAGGGTTTTAGGGTTTGGGGTTTTAAGGTTTAGGGCTGAGAAAAGAGCTTCTGAAGGGCCCAAGGGCCTGCTTGGCCTAAAGAAGGTTGGCCAAGGTTTGAAGGCTTAGGATTGTTGGTTTTGAGGCGACTCAAAAGCACTACACCCATGTTCAGAACATAAGAGAACAAGGTAATTTCGAATATTTCCAATTCCCCATTTAAGGCCATCTTGGTACTACTCCCTATGTAACCCACCATTTAGGGTGAGATCGGGTGAGGTCGCTTTAACTTGCCTAGAAGATCAGGAATCAGACTGCTCACCGGCATTTTAGGCAGCATTTTAGGTGTAGCCCAATGATGGTCTCCTCACTGGCCCTTGCCAACCGAATAAGGCAACACAGCTAGACTCCACTAAGCCTGTTATAAGCCTATAGAATGGTAATCATTTCCTCCTTATGCTCAATACTGGCCCAACCCCTATTCTTGCAAATGCCCCTGCGTTTGGGCTTAAAACGCAAATTCAATACTGCTGCAATGCATGACATGGGGGGCGGGGTTCCCAAATCTAGGGGTACCATTTTGGGGGTCCCTCCATGATGAGGATTATAAAATATTAAGGTCTATATTGGGGTCCGCTTCTTATTTTGGGAAACTACCAATCGCTTCAACATTCCAGGATGATGCCGCTGAGTCTGTTACGTATTCACGATCGAAGGTTTCAACAAGCAGATAGGGGTGTCTAAACATGTGCAGTCCCTTTTGCTGAGGTCCCTGATAAGGATTCTAGTGTTCTTGAGGCTGGGTTCAGTTACTCTCATTTCTGGAAACTACCAAAATAATCGGAGCACTACTTGGGACAACCCGCTCTTCAGCACCCAAAGAAGGCTTTCAACTATCTAAGCCTTTCGGAAGAATAGCGTAAATCATGCTCCTCAGCCCCTAAACCCTAAACCCAATGTAACCCCAATATAACCCCTTTATAGCCCCTATTTAGCCCCTATCTTCTGATTCCCCTTGCGGCTTCCCCCTCGGCCCCAGTCTGCTGGCAGCAACTGCTATCGGATTTGTTTTGGTTCTGGGGCTCTTCTAGTAGATACTGCAACCGAAGGAGAGCATCATCTTACTCTATATTCCTAAAAAAAGAATCCTTTTTTCAGAAATATAAGGAATCCCATACCCCAAAAACTATACAGGATCCCTAACATTGATCCAGATTCGGGTGTATTGTATACTACTCACCTGGGCCCCTCCAGTCCTACAAGCAGAAGATCACGCCTTAGGCCCACAGTAGCTCGAAGAGCCCGCACCCAGTTTATGGAGGACTACCCTTGCGAAAGCTAACATGCAAACGCATGAAACCTGCTCAAAGGAAAAGAATCTTTGGAGGACCCGTTTTGGGTCTACATGTTTTGCTAGGGGAGGGCATGTCATCAAACACGCTGTGATTCTTAATACGATTCAAATGGCCTTCCTGGATGAATCAGTCTTGGACCTTGCTAGGTCTTGCAAGCACAGCTTCAAAATCCAGCATCCTACTCCTGAAATCCGGAACCGCAACGTCTGAGCCCTAACTCTCATGATCCCTAAGCCCAACCCGTACTCCTTAAAAGACAAACGCGAATCTGACTTGAAACCCCAAGCATTAAATCCTAAACCCTATGCACCCCTCTAACCAGTCTAAACTCGCTATATCTCTATACCCCTATATGACGTCAAAGTATGTTCCTAAACCCTATACCTTGAATCCCTTAACCCCCAAGCCCCGAAGTCCCCAAATACCAAAATCCTGAAACCCTATATCCCTAAAAGCCTAAACCCTAAATCCCTACATCCCTTAACCTTGGCCTTACATCCCTAAACCATAACCCTAGAAGCCCAGATACCTATATATCGTGCAGTGCTGGCCAGCCCTCCCTATATAGATTTATACTATCTATAACCCAAGGACCTACTATATGGTTACCTGGGCTTCTAGGGTAAGTCACTAAACCATAACTAGGATTTTTCGGAGCGCCTTGCAGTGGCCACACCAAGGCGCGTAGAATTCCACCAAAACATCCTGCTCACAATGGATCATCATTGTTCCGTATATGACCCCTGTTTAGGGCTTCAGGTGTATTTGAGAAGTTCCATGAAGGAAATCCAAGCATCAGAGGCTATAGTCCAAAATCATAAATGCAGCTGCGCCAACCCTAAACCCTAAATCCGCAACCCAAACCCAAACCCTGAAGCATCAAGGGTTTAAGGCTTAACTGGTCAGGTTCCTCTTGCCTGTGCCCTTTGGACTTTTTTCACCCAATGCCATCCTTACATACCATCAAAGGACTGCTACGTATCTCTCTATGAAACAGAGACCCCTCATGAACATCTAAGGCTTGACTAACCTGTAGCCGTTCAGGGTACCTATGCCCTAAACCCTAAAACCCAAGAAACCTGAACCCTAAACCGAACAGCTGTCAACCCCCAAACCCTGAACCCTAGAGCCCAGTATCCCCCTATATACTCGGACATACCGCTACATCCCCTTATCTGGATTGCTGTTAGGAACTTGAGTTAAGTTACAGCAAGAAGGAAAGCCTACTATTCACTATGTACCCATGTTATGGCAACTTCAACCCTAAACCCTGTATACCCATATTCTTGTACAGTAACTTAACTTAAGTTCCCTGACAGTAACCCTGTTATCAGCCCTTGCTGTTGAGACTACAAATCCTGCATGAGCTGAGTATAGTATAGCACCATTAATCCCAAGGTATAAGGTACTTAGGGTCGTGCAGGACCTTAAACCCTAAACCCTGGACCCTAAACCCTATTTTAGTATCCACCGTTTGCAATTACTCAACTTATTCTAGGGGTAAGGCAGTCGACAGCTTGCCTTGCGAGTGTTTGTGATGGCCAAAGGCGCAGCGAAAGGGGTACAGGTGATATGAGGTGATATATGGTATATAAGGGGGGTATAGGGGTATGTCAGGTCGAAAAGGGGGAATATCGGCTTGAGGATCTGGGGTATGGTTTCGGGTTTGTAGTTAAGGGCTAGGGGGTGTGTATGAAGTCTACTCTGGATGCTAAGTGCTGGTCGAAGACTTCTGACTCATCCCTCAGCCACCTGTCACCCAGCCAGCAAAACGTAAATCCTGCATATTCAGGTGGACCTCTTTTCCTTGGCGTTTCATCTGGGTGTAGCTCCACTCACTGAAAGTAAACACCCAGACTCCGAACTTAGAACTTTGAGCTGCACTCCACCATCCCTAACCCCCTATATTACTCTAATACTATAATACCATACAGCTACATTACTAAAATAATATGATAGTATATGGTAGTTTCCCAAAATAAAGGGACCCCAATATAGAACCCAAAATACTACAGTCCTTATTATGGGGACCCCCAAAATGGTACCCCTAATTTTGGGAAGTTCCCATATTACCATTATAATCCAGTAATGTAGCAATACACCCCAAAAAGGCCAAGGCTCAGGCCATGACCTCCACGAAAGACGGCTCAGGTCTAGGGTTTAGGGTTTAAGGTTTAGGGTTTAGAGTTTAGGGTTTAGGGTTTAAGGTTTAGGGTTTAAGGTTTAGGGTCTAGCTAACGGGGACAGCCTCTCGACATTTCCTGGAACCCAGGTAGAGGCTAACAGGGGAATAATGGAAAAGGAAATGGAAACTACTATATTATAATAGGGTATTTACTGGGGTCTATAGTCCTCCCTTAAGTAAATAAGTCTGGGGATATAACTACCAAAACCTAACACTCATCATGTCAGGAAACTGCTTGCCTTGTCATTGTTTATGACCAGGCTGTCGAAGGTGTCGCTGGTGACAGAGACAACTGGGTCCTTGCTCCCAGGCGTCGGATGTTGGATTTTGGCTTACAAGCAATCAAAGGCTAGGGGAATGGCACTCCGGCGCCCTTTTCTGGTTTGCGAGAATCTTCAAAAGTCAAGGAGTACAGAGAGTCCTTTTTTTGTGTAGCCTAGTTTCACAAGGACCTCAGGGCCTTCATAAAAGGGAGAAATGAGCCTATTGTAGATCCCAGGTTGCAGCGCCGGAGCACTAGAAGGCTAACCCTGAACCCTGAACCCATCATCCTAATTTCAGAACTTGAGATTAAGCCGATTTGGGACTTTTCTCTATATAACCATGCATTTGGGTTGAGGTCTGGTGAGGTCGTTATAATTGGCCAGCAAAGACCAGCAGCAAGGAGGCCTACAAAGTCCCTGAAAACATCAACCTATAGTTTTGCTTACGCAGATAGAATATGGCTTTGGGTACATTATAATAAGATCCCCATATACCCCATATTCTATCTACCTAAGGGGGGCTATAATGTTTAGGGTTTAGAGTTGAACCCTCAACCCTGACCGTTGGTGGCGCCCCACATGTCAAACATCATCCCTGGTGCTGAATGTTATGTAATGCAATGTGTGGTGGCCCGACCTAACAGAGGCCCAAAATCTCAATCCTAAATCCTACACCCTAAACCCTTAAAGCCGGAACCCTTCACCCTAACCTTAACCCCTTTAACCTAAACCCTGAACCCTAAAGCATATAGTCCCCCTTAAGTAGATAGAATATGAGGTATATGGGGATCTTACTATAACATACCCAAAGCCATATTCTATCTACTTAAGGGGGACTATAACCCAAAGTTCTAAGGTGTCCTTCTCTGCTGAGAGCTGGCCCTGCTGCCAGTCCTTCACGAACGCCTCCAAGCATCGTGTAGGGATGAGAGTAAGGGATTAGTTTGTAGGGCTTAGGGTTAAGGGATTGGTGTCTCTAAACCCTAAACCCTAAATCCCTAAACCCTAAACCCTAAACCCTAAATCCCTAAACCCTAGTTTAGGGTAAGGGCTTTCCAGCAAAGGGTGTGGACAGAAGTTAAACCCTAAACCTTAAACCGCTACCCAGAGGGTCTAAGGTTGGGGAGTCGGTTTAGGGTTTAGGGTTTGGGATAATGGAAAAGAAAATGGATACTACTATTTAGGGTTTAGGGTTTAGGTTTTAGGCAAGAGGAGGCAGGACTACCCAAAAGGGTCCCAGGGAGCCTGCTCTGAACAACGGAAGGTTTCGGGTTTAGGGGCTTGGGCTACGGGCTACGGGGGAGCTAGGCAATGCACACCCCCAGAAGCGATTCCTACGCGGTTTTCCCGAACTTGACAAACACCTGCTGACGAGATCGACATGAAGGACATATGCGCGCGGTCCTCTACATCATGCGTCACTCTCGAACTTTCTTATAATAATTGAATGTCTAGCTTGCGAAAACATAGGGGTTCCAAGCAGGGGCCTGCACAAAGCAAAAAGGCTACTGTCCTTCACGAAGGAGCTAATGTGGGGTTCCATGTTCATTTGAGGAAGGGTAGGAAGCAGCGCTGCTGGCCAGCTGAGGCTGTTAGGATTTAGGGTTTAGGGTCCCTCACTGCCTGTTCCGGTTACATCTGCTGCAGCGGACATGGGAGACTCTGAAGAGATCTCCTACATTGCCTTCAAGGGGACCCCTAAACCTGCCAGGGAGCCCCATACCCCTTAACTAAGGAATATAGCTCAACTCATTTTAGGCATCTTAATACCATTTAGGGTATATTCCTGAATAAAAGGGTGTTGGGCTCTCTGGGCCCTGCTAGATTCTTGTCTGTTGCTAAGGTCCCATACTCCTATAGAGTGCCCCAAAGGCCAATGACGGCCCCATCCCAAATAGCTCCCCGCCTGGGTTGAGCTTACTGGTTCTTAGTAAGGAATAGGGGAGTATGCTATATAGGGACTATGTATTCCCTTATTCCCTACTAAGGAATAAAGAGAATATGTGAAAAGGGAATATGTGAAAAAAGGGATTATGGATTAGTCGAGGGGTCTAGGATTGAGAGTTTCTGCTTTGAGGTTCCCGTATTTCCTACTAAGAACCAGTAAGCTAGGCTCCAGGGTTTATCGTGGGTCTCCAAGAAAATACGTGGTAAGCCAATGGCTTTCAACGCGAGTTTTCTTCGAGAAGCATGAGGCATACAACCCTCACATCATGGAATTTTGAGGTTTAGGGTTTAGACCATCTCCTTGCTTTGGCTGCAACGCCCCCGAAGCCTGCCTACTTCATAGAAATACACGCTCAGTAACTTACCTGTAGTACACCCCAAGCCCAATACCATCCCAATGCCTCCATTCCTTACCCACTGAGTGCTGCATAGTGTAAGGACCTTTATGATCAAAACGAGGTTTGGAACCGGGTGAAAGTATAGTTGCATAAGGGTCACGGGGAGACAACGTTGCCAACCATTCAGTTTCCTACATCAAACATCCAAAAAGCAACTATATACTACCAGCTTCCGATTGATGTTCCATACCCTATATGAGCTAAAGTGAAACCTCCTAGTATCCTCCTTAAGAACCCCCACAACATTCCCCCACGTCACCCTCTTTAAGAAGTTTAGAATGTAGCTCCTACCCTAAACCCTAAACCCTAAAGCCCCCAGAAGACTACTCAGGATGTCCCGGGGCTGTCTCAACCTATCCCCATATAATCCCTACACAATGTTGAATCTACAGATAAGCCCTGTCAAGCTCTCTATCAACTCCATATATGTATATATATATATATGTTCCATAAACCGCCAGCACACTCCCATATAAACCCTCAACCCCAACGTAAACCCAAAATCCATAATCCTCATAAGAATTCCTACATCCACGTATAATCCTGCATAAGCCCTAAACCCTATACCCTGCAGATTACTTGCCTGCACTGCTTCCCTCGTCAAGCCTGTGCTGGAGGACTGCTGAGAGAGCCGATACACCTGCAACACGGCTTAGGGTTAAGGGGGTTTACAGAGATATAGAGGGACATATCAAGATTTATGCGGATATATAAGGATATCTATATATATATATGGATATACAGGATTTAGGGTTTAGGCGATTGTATGGGATCTATATTCTCAAGAACGAATTATGCCACTTGCAGGGTCCTACCAGCAAGTATAGCATTGCGGATGTTGAAACGGGAATGCTGTAGCTGGTTGCGGTTAGGGTCTACTGTTTAGGAGATGTACTTGCGCATTCCCACACAGTGAAGAGGGACTACAGCATTGGACTGTCTTTTTGGGGGATGTAGAGCCCTAAGAATCTCAAAGGGAGTTGCTTGGTGGATCCTGGTAGAGCACTACTCCACACCCTTAACCGAACCCTAATATTCCATACGGGGCATGAGGCAGTACCGTCAACACTGACTGGCACCTGGATAATGCCTCAACACTGTACCCTCTTCTTGGATCATATCGGATTCTAATGAGCTTCTTCTCGATCCTTTCACAGCGTAGGATATATGTTCGTGACAAATAGCCAAACCTCTCTCACCCGCGCAACAATGAAGAGTTCCCAGGTCTCGACATACTTTGTTTTCAATGGGTACTGGTTTTCTGCTAATGTGCCGCAGTAGCCTCAGAAGCCATTAAATCTGGCGAGGTGAATTGAACGAAGTCCAACTAATCCATTAAGAGGTATAGCATCTCCGAATCCCATGCAATGCACGCAATCAAGCGGGCCAATCGAAACTGCTTGCGACCGCCATTCCCAGAAGCTACACTCCCGGAAACTAACATGGAAACCCAAAAAGGGCCCTATAAAGACTACAGTATCTCTGAAAGGGAACAATATGGGTTTCCATGCTAGTTTCGGGGAGTGTAGGTCCTGCTCAAAACATGTTTATCTGCGGGAGTTGGTCCTTGTTTAAATTAATTAGGGCACCTGCCCAAGCTGGGGCTCCAATGCCTGGGTTTGCCTCAATGACAGCTTCAATCACTATTACCAATATCATTACTGTAACTAACACTCTCACAATTACGGTTATTATTAGTATTAATTACTATGACCACTATTATTACTACTTCTTGCTGTTGCTGATGCGAGAAATCAACTTACCAACGTCCAACTGGAATCCCGGAATAGATTGTGCCTTGTCGGTGTCCTCCGACTCCCCAAACTCCCACATCGCCACCTGGCTCCACGGCAGAGGTTGCTGCTTAAACGTGTAGGGTTTCTAGGTTCCCCAGTAACCTCTTTACAATAAAAGTGCCCTTTTTCCCAATGCTCAATTTGAATAAGGAGCCCGATAGTACTATTGGGGTACCTCAGCTTAGGCTTTTGGATCTCCAGAATTACGTTCCTACCAGAACCCCAATATATACCCAATTATAATGTAGTAGTTCCATTGTCCCTATATTACCTCAACCCCTTATATAGGGTAATCGAGCTAAGACATGCCGGGCCTAGCCCCGAAACTAACACGAAGCCCCATGTTGCTCTGGCGCCCTTGGAATAGTATACTATGATATACCATAATAATAGACTACAATATACCATAATATTCCATGATGGACTATAGCATGCTATGATATATATATATAAGAATATACAGTGACCTTTGTAGGGCCCCTTCTGGCGTTCCATGGTTGTTTGGGGGAGGGCAACTTCATTTCCAACCTGGCCGTGTTGAACGTCTGCTGAGAAGGCTGTCTGCCTGAAGCAGTAGCAACTATACGCTAGTATATTATGGAATATTATAGGATATTATGGTATTATATATGCATATTATGGTATATTATAGTGTATTTTTAGGGACTGCTCAGGGCGAATCCCAGACTTTGTCGGTCATCGAAAGCTCAACCCCATGTCTCTCCTATCGCCTAAAGGCACTGAGAACTCCCAAGCCTCCTAAACAAAACCCCAAATCCTAACCCCCAGACCCTAAATCCTAAATCCCAAATCCTAAACCCCAAAACCTAAATCCCAAAACCTAAATCCCAAACCCCAAATCCCAAATCCTAGATCCCTAAATCCCAAATCCTAAACCCCAAACCCTGATCCCTAAATCCCATATCCTAAACCCCAAACCCTAAACCCTAAATCCCAAATCCTAACCCCCAACCCCCAAACCCCAACTCCCAAATCCTAACCCCCAACCCCCAAACCCCAAATCCTGAACCCCAAACCCTGTGGCCATCTGCATCAGCCAGCCTCGGGGAAGTCAGCGACAGTGAGGCCAACCTCGCTCCGGTTAGGTTTTACATGATTGTTAATCTAAACTCTTATTGGGATAATGGATAAGAAAATGGAAACTACTATTTGGGGTTTAGAGTGTATGGCTTTTGGGATATTATCCATGAAATCGAAGCTGGGGTTATATAGGGGGATCATAGGGGTTCTAGTCTAAACTCCTAGTATCCCCCTTAAACCCTAGGGTTTCATAGGGTTCCGGGGTTTAGGGGTTAGGGGTTCAGGGTTCCGAGGTTTAGGGGTTAGGGCGTAGTACCAATAATGGATAATCAAATGGAAAGCAAATGGAAAATTAAATGGAAGCTAGGGATATATAGGGGCATTATAGGGGTTATAATCCTTACACCCTGAAACCCTAAACCCTTAAACCCCGAACCCCTAAACCCTTAAGCCCTAAACATTTGAGCTATAGTCTAAACTCCTAGTTCCCCCCTTAGTAACC